>JBAMJV010002387.1:0-56415 GCA_037951105.1 Echinarachnius parma | reverse complement strand
TGTCCAACACTTCGCAATGGGTTGTGTTGCATATACGTCTTAGGCTGTAGACCCATAAACAATTAATATAGTATCGTGATGGGGGGTTCAAATTATATAATTAGTCTGGAAACCAATTTTTCTGAACTTGTTGGTGGAATGGACTATTAAAGGGATCTAGTAACATTGTCCAAATCCTCAAAATCCAATTTGAATTATAGCACTTCCCTCATACCTTGATGTATTCGTATTAATAATAGAAGCATGGTTACAGTTTATTTATAAGAGTCTATAATTATTTTTGGGTGGTGGTTCCCTTTAAGTGACCACCACACACAGGTTTGACTAAAGCCCGGCGCAGACAGAGCCGACTCGACCCGATCCGACTGGTTTTCAGTCAGGCTAGAGTCAGTTTCGCTCAGTCGGAGCCGATCCAACATGTTGAATCGGCCTCGAATGACCTCCGACGGGCACTTCACCGGAAAACCGCAGTCCTGAGGCAGCGCATACTGAGTTAATCAGGCTGAAAACCAGTCGGATCGGGTCGAGTCGGTTCTGTCTGCGCCGGGCATAAGCATCTCGAAAGCAGCGGATTAACTCTGTCCTTACCAATCTTCTGAGCCTGTCCATAACAGCATCGATGTGTTCCCTGCCGACGGTGTAGTGACCACGGGCGTAGTTGTTGGCAGCATCCTCCTTGCCGGTGATGAGCTGCTCAGGGTGGAAGAGCTTCTTGTATTTTCCGGTACGGACCTCGTCTGGCGAGGGAAAAATAATGTAGATTGATAGAAACAAAAATAACAACATAAGTATTCATTTTTCCTGGAGGAATGTACATTTTAGAGGCATTGCAGCGACAAAATATTAGGAGAAGTTTCTACAAGCTTTTAAGCAGGTTGAGTGAAAGGGGAACAATTCTAGACACCCAACAGCAAAAGTTTGAGCAGATTTGGATAATCCAATCAAGAATTATGATAATCTTTTGTTCTCCTTTCATTCTATCCACAATAATATTTGGGGAAATTTCCCCTAGGCTAATATAATTTATTTATACAGGGAAGTCTATTTAGTATACACTGCTTTACAAATGTACTAATTTATGCTAGAATACAATGATCAGACCGTCGATTGGATCGTCAACGATTTACGTACCGACCACGGAAGGCTCGAGGTCAACGAACACAGCCCTCGGGACGTGCTTGCCGGCGCCGGTCTCGCTGAAGAAGGTGTTGAAGGCATCATTCTCTTTGCCGGGTGTCTTGTCTCCGGGCATCATACCATCGGGCAGGATGCCGTGCTCCAGACAGTACAGCTCCCAGCAAGAGTTGCCCATCTGGACTCCGGCCTGGCCGACGTGGATAGAGATACATTCACGCTACAAAATAAAGGAATAAATATATGATTATTTACATTTTATCGAACAATATTGTAATGATATAATTTGTCAGAGGACATCTGACCATCGGGCTGGATGCCGTGTTCCAGGCAGTACATCCCCAAACAAGAGCCTTTCATCTCGACTCCGGCCTGGCCGACTTGCAGTCACGCTGAACGAATACAAGAAATACAAGATGCTTATCATGCTTATCGACCAATTATTGAAAAGTTATAATTTGTCAGACACTGTCAGAGGGCATCCGCCCATTGTCCATCGAGCTAGATGTCCGAGGCCGATACCACTGGTTAAGTTGGGTAATCTTCAGTGTGTGTGTGTGGGGTGGGGGGGGGGGGGGTGCGTCCGTCGGCAAAACATTTCCGAGGTCGATACCACTGGTTAAGTTGGGTAATCATCAGTGTGTGTGGGAGGGGGGGGGGGTGCTTCCGTCGCAAAACATTTCCGAGGCCGATACCACTGGTTAAGTTGGGTAATCATCAGTGTGTGTGTGGGGGGGGGGGGGGGGGGGGGTCCGAGATCATTGGTTGATGATCAACGACTTGCTCATATCATACTAAACAACGTCAACATTAGTTCACTGTCACTGATTGCATTTTATTTATTATTATAAAATGAATGCAAAGGCTTTTTCATTTTATTTGAATATCACGTTCATTCATGATGTAGGATATTTCGAATCGAAACATTACGGAAAAAACACAACATTTTGACAATATAAGCTTGAGAATGATCTATAATGTTGTCCTTAGTCATTATACAGTTTTAGTCCCATTCGAGTTATTGGTTTCGGATTGGTCTGTTGGTGGCGCTGTTCATATTTTGCCAATGAACACAATGAGCTGCAGGCGTCCTGCCAAACAAGGTATGGCAGAAAAGAAACAAATCTGGCAATAAGATCATGTCGAAAAAGTACTCCAAAATGTGCAATGCTATGAATTATACCACACAAAATATTGCACATGATGTCGCATAATTACCTGCGGCGCGTGTTTAGTGTACAGTTTAACAATCTTGTCCATGTTGAACAGGACAATCTGCAGACGTTCTGGGGAAGGCGGTCAGTTAACTACTATAGTATTACGATACTAACAAAAGTGTCAACTGATAGTGAAGGAGTTTAAAAACAAGTGCAACAACAACAGTCCAATTATAATCCCGACGTAATGTTCCAATATAATAAACCATTATGAAATCGGTCGCACAAAATCTCCGATGTATCCGCGCAACAAAGTTTCTTGATATAATGTCCTAGTGTTGTACGATACAGCTTGTTATTGGCCGTGCAAATGAAGGCACAATGAACTGATCAAGTCATCATCCGGTAAAACAAAAAAGGGGGGTCTTTCTACTACTTGAGCTCATGCACGCTAAGGGTCGTTAAGGCACCCCTTGTTGTATTATTGGCACCATCCGTGTTATAAGAAAAGGGAGAATTTCTTGTACCGGTTGTATATTATTATGTTCTCCTATAAGGGGTTGCACATGAATTGTAAGACCCCCTCGATCGTCCCCTCATTAGCATAATTAGGTCCCCCTGAATCACTTCCTCTCCTAACATGTCTAAAATCTGGTGTTAAATCCACCACGGGATTTCGCTAATTATGATTCTTGGATCGCGATCAGTGATGCCACTCGCCTAAATACAGTATTCGAAATTGTACGTTTAATGTATATCATGTACTATGTATGATAATACATGTTGAGTGTCATATAGAATGAAATTGTATTTTTGTTTTCTTTCAGTGTGTAAAATAAAGTGTAATATGTTAATCATCATGTAGCGCCCTCAGTTCAGCCCAGGCTAGTAATCCCCATAGAGAGTTGAGATGGTGCACAAGATTATTGCGCGGTTTTTGTTACCGTTACTGATGACTAAGGGTAATAATAATGCATGGTCAGCGCTGAAACCTTGTATTAGTTGCTTTACAATGAATGCTAAATGTTATCAGTATGCATTTGGTGAGATTTAATTTATTGTACATTATTTTCACGCAAGATGGATGAACCATACTTCAACTGCAATCTTATATTTTACGCTATGGTCTATAATTCTCTTACCGTACCATATACCGTATACTGTATAATTATTTGAAAAATGGAAAATAGATTATATTGAGCATGAATGTTACAAAATTACAAAGAGGTTTGAGACGAACTGAAAATAAAATATATACCGCATGCTATATTGATTTAACATGTTTACTGATAGGCTACAACTCATGCAACGATCCTTGTTATATTTATCTGGACAGTTTCCACCCGACCACCCCGGCTTTCTATTCATATTTCCGTGATAGGTACTATAGGTTTGCGTAATATAGATCGTCTAATATAATAAGTTACAGACCAAAATTCATGTCACCATCATTAAATTGTCATGCACTGGCAAGAAATAACAATTTGTGTGGCCAGAAAGGAAATATTTCGTCTTTGGCTACAGGAACCTGTTGACATCTTGAACCAGAATTGTCACTCTATATACTTTAACCCTCCCAAAGTCATTAACAAATGTATACCTAAGCTCAATGTTATTCCCAGTGACTAGCACCATGCAGACGGCTATTGAAGCTTCACTTCCAAAAGGCGCTATTAAAGCCACATTTTAACTTTGGAGAAAAGCAGGTTTCTTTTTTCCAACTTTGTTCCCGTGCATATTGGAATAGGCTATGAAACTGGAACATTCCCTATTTTCATTTTTGATTACGTAATTCGTCCTAAAATGTGGATTTCTAGATAACTTCTTAGCCTATTAATGTACTGATATCGTTAAATCAATTTTTATGGAAAGTAGCGCCTTTTGGAACTAAGCTATAGCCTATAGTGATATACTGATTTACATCAATAACCAATAACCAGGAAGCTAGGAATGAATGGGGTATGTTCACGGAATAGAATCAACTGATACACGCGCTAACCCACAGCATCCTGCCAGTGTTAGCGCTCAACAACCCGACTTCCTGTCGCCGGAAGTGGCATGGGTCACATGACCCACTCCCAGGGTATGCGGGATAGGACAGAAATGAGGCGGTTCCGGAAAACCTGTGCTTCTAGGCCAAAAACTTTGTTCTTTTAAATAACATTTTATATGTATTGCAGTATTGCACCACTTAAAAGTCATGATACAAAATGGATTCCATTATATTTAAAAGTTAGACTTCAAAATACACACCATGCTCCTTAGAACAAAAAATAAATACACTAGCTTCGGCAATGTAGTGTAGTTCGTTGAATGTAAGTAATTGCATTCATTTAATGATATCATTGAAAGTTTGTATTTACTATATCAAATTAATGTGAATTTAATTTTAACAACCAAAAAGGGCAAGCAATTTTAAATGGGATGCTACTGTACATGATCGAGAGTTATTGATATTTAAATCTTGATATGAAACATTCGAAAGTTTCATAATTAAAAAGAAATTGTAACGTCGTTGCCACTTTCCCACCATGATGCAGAGTAGGTACTACATATACGTATAACTGCAATTGTTGCTGTCCACTGAGTGACGTGTAAAACATTAAAGGGATCTAGTACATGTATAACATTGACAACATCCTCAAAACTTACTTTCTTAGAAATCTAGCGGCTTCAACTGACCTCATTGTATTCGTATAACCGATAGAAGTATGGAACAGCTTTTGGTTATCCACATTTCTCTTCCGTTATAAAAAATATCTATTATTGAAATGATCAGATGTATAACTATCTACTGGATAGTTATGCATACGTACAAAGTCAGTGCAATGAGTGCAATGAATGCAATTTCGCTTATCACTGTGCCATATTGAACTTGAAATGTTCATACATTTCTTAGTTGACATTTCAGATCACAACAATATACTTTTTTATCAACCATTCATCACTATTTGCAAATGTCATCGAAGTTACTAGATTCCTTTAAGTACGCCGTTATAAGTTTTGAGTGAGTTTAAAACCTGCTTTCCAACATAAACTTATTATAAAAGTAAAACGGACCCAAATAATGCTGAATACTAAACATTGAAATCATAAAGTTTAATGAGCATTTCCTTTTCATGTTCGCATGAAACAATACAGAACATCCTACTCAAGAAGGTAACCATGTAATCACGATCTCAACATTTAAATTATCTAATAATTAACAAAACGCACACACATTAAAATTAAGGTCTACTCACCATTTTGATTTAGGTTTTCGTCGACTCAAATGGAGAAGAGAAATGAAATGAAGCAGTTATGTTCTTGTAGTTGTTTTCTTCTTGTTGCTCGTTGTTTCAAGTCTGCCTCCTATACTTCTCAGTTCCGTGTGCGATGAGCGGGCCGAGAAGCGAGCGAGGGCGATGGTGACGCGGGTGTCGACGAGGGATCGAGAGTAAATGCTCGAGAGAAAGTGGCTAGCGCGACCCGAATCACGAGCTAGATATACCCCGATCGGCCATGCCGACTTGAAGCGGGCAGGAAGTTGGCATGACTACATGTTGTGCGCATGATTTCGTAGTGGCGTATTGAAAGGGGCTGGCTGAAGGGGAGGAAATCCCCCACCCCCCCCCCCCCCCCCCCCCCCCCAGCGCACCAACATATGTTAGGGTCCTCGATCTCCCTGCAACGGCGGTCCATGGGCCAATTAGCAATAAATAAAGAGTCTCAAAGCAAATCACAAATGTTTTTTGACACAACCCGATTTCACAGTTGAATCAAATATTTTCATATTTCTCTTAGCCCGCCCCCCCCCCCCTCTTGCCACGAAACATGCTTGATTAAAATCTAGCTCGAGAAATTTCCCCCTACCTTGTGATATCCCCCCCCCCCCCCCACTCCCCAATGGCCTGGGCCATGCTATAAATATTGAGAATTTTATTTGGGTGCAACCCCCCACCACATGGACAACTATGCATGGGCTCTTCTTATTATAGGCCCTCTTTGCCCAAGCCCCCTCCCCCCTCCCCTTTCCCCACTTACCCCCACGGGATCGGTCCCGACCATGCCACTGGTTGTAATCCTCAACCTCATTGCAAAACAAAGAAAACAAAGAAAATCATAACAACAACATAATGTTTAACCCATCCCGGAAACGTTATGCACTTCATGCAGGAAGTTGCACAATGCGGTTCCTCATAGATTATGATACACCAAGACCGCAAAACTCACACAAACGAATATTAACAACAAATTTAAAACAAAAGGAAGAATATTACGGTCCAGACCTGTCAACAGGTGTCAACGTTTGTGCTTATTACGCCACTGGTGTGTACGTAGGTGTGCACTTGCATCCGTGCGTATGTGTGTGTACGTGTGTGTCTTTCTGTATATATTGGTTTGTATGTATGTGCGTAGGTTTGTGACTGTGTATGTTCTGTATATTATGTTTGTGTGTATGTGTGTGTTTGCTGGGTGTGAGCTTGTATACGTGCGTGTGTGTGCGTGCGTGTCAATGTTAGGGAGAGTATAAAGCATTATATTTTCATTATAACATTACTGTATTACTGTGATTCTTTATTATTATTTGGATGAGCGGAGCAGAGAATCCATGCAAGATTATGATAAACGGGAAATAAAAATAGGGAGTCCGCAGCAAATAATGTGCGAATGTCCATACTTATTTCCTCCACAAGGAAGGATGAGGGCAATGGCATACGCCGTACGTTCAAGTTTGCATTGGGGTTAAAGGGTTCTGAAGAAGAAAAATGATTTTGATACAACTACCGGAAGAGATGCAAGGGTGGTTATCAGATAGGAACACGTAACCGGAAGTATTTACAATTCTGTCTGACTTTACGGTATCTGTGCCAAAGTATTCACCTATAGCGCGGGGATTAACGCATTTCCTCTTGATGTTCAACCTGTCATAGACAATAGTATCAAAAAGGTTGAATCGGTTGTTATGTCGGTGTTCTTCCTTGTTCATTATATTGTTTTAAAGGGATAGTTGAGTTCTGGTAGATAGAGTACAGTTTTAGTCAAACTGAATTTTAGTAACCAAAACATGCACCATTACATTACAAACTAATAATTATAACTACATCATGCTCAAAAGGAATACAACAATTACAAACGACTAAGTAAAAAGCCTGTTATCATTCAAAAAGAGCTGTTTAAACTAAAGAGGGCGCTTTCAAAAAATGCATTTGTTTAAACCATTTTAAATAACATATTGTGCATGTGATGTTTTGTTTAAATAGTGATTAGATAGAGAGATAATCAACAACTATCTAAAACCTCTTTTGAAATTTTTTGAAAAGAGGAAGCATTTTAAAACGAATTTCAACGGCTGGTTCAAAATTCTCTAATAAACCTGGGGCCCCAGCTTTATTACAAATTGTTGTATTTATGGATATTTCAGCCGTCTCTGAACCGATTTTGATTAAACAAAGATGATTTTATTATTTAAATATTATGCTCTTTCAAATTTTACACTCAGTTTTTCATTACCTCACACAAACAAATAAGTAGTCTAGCGCCCTCTCTACCAAAACTAAACTATCCCTTTAATATGATTTAGCAGTTTTGGCTTTGTTTGAATAATAATATACATTGTTTCTTTATAGTTTTAAATTATTTCCCCTTATGTTTTAATGTTTGTTTTGGTTAAATTATTTGGAAGGAGGGGGGAGGGGAGGGGGAGGGGGAGAAAGGGGAGGGGGGGGGGGGGGGGGTACATGCTCGATCACATCTGCGCCGCTCCCATCCCCCGTAATCTCGACAGCCTGGGGAATGCTATGCGGTTTTAATATTATGCATTGTATACTCTATTCACCTTTAAAACAAATACAGCATGTATTTTATCACCATATTTTGTATTGATTGCATATTACAATTATATATCCAATTTGTTGTTATAGATAATATATTTGTCTATATATTGAGCAGTTGAATGTTTATCTAATTATATTTTCATACATAATAATGTATATCTATATTGTATATATTGTTCAGCTATCTACCTCGTTTCTATCAATCCATATTGTTTTAGGAAATAGAAGTTCTTCGTCGTTTCAGCCAGTAACCATGGTAACTGGATATTTGAACGAATATGAGAACCGACCGGAGTTTCTTTGATGTAAACATTATTTCAGTCATAGACCTTGGTTAAAGGGATAGTTGAGTTCTGGTAAGGAGAGTACAGTTTTAGTGAAACTGAATTTTAGTAACCAAAACCTGCATCATTACATTACAAACTAATAGTTATAACTAGAAAGGAACACAAAATTACAAATGACGTAGTAAAGATCATGTTATCATTCAAAAAGAGCCGTTAAAACGTAAGAGAGCGCTCTCTAAACACTCATCGGTTTCAACCATTTTGAATAAAATATTGTGCATGTGATGCTTTGTTGAAATAGTGATTAGATAGAGAAATAACCAACAACTATTTAAATACCTATATTGTAAATTTTTGAAAAGAGGAAGCATTTAAAAAAAAAATTTAACGGCTGGTTCAAAATTCTCTAATAAACCTGGGGCCCCAGGTTTATTACAAATTGTTATATTTATGGATATTTCAGCCGTCTCTGAACCGATTTTGATCAAACAAAGATGATTTTATTATTTAAATATTATGCTCTTTCAAATTTCATTCAAAAATCATTACCTCACAAAAAAATAAGTAGTCTAGCGCCCTCTCTACCAAAACTCAACTATCCCTTTAATTTGATACTTTGTATAACATATTGATATATTTATAATCACATCGACATCCTTATCTCTTACGAAAATCAAAGTTGGAGTACAGCTCAATAGGTATAGCGCCATCTATCTGTCTATATAGAAGTTGTTTTCCCTGCCTGCCGCTAAATGATAAATTATAAGAAAAAGGGGAAACCAAAATATGTGGTTAAAATAGTGATACATCACCCTTGTTCTATTAGAATGAGCTATACAAAATGTATATAAAGGACAAACAATTAATTTAAAATTACTCGTCAAGTAATAAGTTATCATTTTATGAAAAGAAATTTAGCGGCAGGTCAGGAATTTCCCTCTTATAAACGTCAGTTTCAAATAAATAAATTATACTCTAGCCGTAACGAGGCAAGTAGTGCTTTAGCGCCCTCTTTGAATGACAACTATATAGTATCTATCGTAGTTTGCGTGATGTTCCTTCTTCGAATAAAACAATTAAAGAATGTTTATTTATTGTTCTATTTCCAATCATATGATTATCTGATTAAGTCCCATAATTAATTACGACCATCGCCATTATACCATCACCATCGGAAGCGTTTATCAGTACCACTATACCAACACCACAATCATTTAAATCGTTATCTGTATAATTATGGTCACCATAATAATACCACTAATATCATCATCAAAATCTGTACGATCACCATGACTACTACTTCCACCATCACTATCATCATAGGCATGCCAAACTTCATCTAATTATCATCACCACTACCTCTCTACCAAAACTCAACTATCCCTTTAATTTGATACTTTTATAACATATTGATATGTTTATAATCACATCGACATCCTTATCTCTTACGAAAATCAAAGTTGGAGTACAGCGCAATAGGTATAGCGCCATCTATCTGTCTATATAGAAGTTGTTTTCCCTGCCTGCCGCTAAATGATAAATTATAAGAAAAAGGGGAAACCAAAATATGTGGTTAAAATAGTGATACATCACCCTTGTTCTATTAGAATGAGCTATACAAAATGTATATAAAGGACAAACAATTAATTTAAAATTACTCGTCAAGTAATAAGTTATCATTTTATGAAAAGAAATTTAGCGGCAGGTCAGGAATTTCCCTCTTATAAACGTCAAGTTTCAAATAAATAAATTATACTCTAGCCGTAACGAGGCAAGTAGTGCTTTAGCGCCCTCTTTGAATGACAACTATATAGTATCTATCGTAGTTTGCGTGATGTTCCTTCTTCGAATAAAACAATTAAAGAATGTTTATTTATTGTTCTATTTCCAATCATATGATTATCTGATTAAGTCCCATAATTAATTACGACCATCGCCATTATACCATCACCATCGGAAGCGTTTATCAGTACCACTATACCAACACCACAATCATTTAAATCGTTATCTGTATCATTATGGTCACCATAATAATACCACCATCAAAATCTGTACGATCACCATGACTACTACTTCCACCATCACTATCATCATAGGCATGCCAAACTTCATCTAATTATCATCACCACTACCAACATCACTATCAACATCTATACTCATTTTTGTTTGGCCATCATCACAACTACGTGTATCAAGTACGCTCATCATCATCATCATCATCTTCATCATCATCGTCATCATCTACCTGTCATCATCATCTTCATCATCCCAAACTTTATCTGATTATCATTATCATCAACTGCACCATCACGATCATCAGTTTATGATCATCCGACTACATGTACCACCATCATTTTTGCGATCACCACCACCACTATACCCATAATTACGATCACCATCACAAATACCAACGTCATCTTCACGATCAACATCACTGTTAACATCTCAATAATCTTCACCTCATCATCATCATCATCATCGTCACTACCACCATCAACATCACCCTACTATAGCATCCACATCTTTATGAAAACTGTCAACACCAACATCACAGAATCGCCACAACCAATCATCACCGGTAACAAATAATATTTAAAAAAATCACCACCAACATAATTTCAAGAGTGAAAAAAAAAACTTACAAGAAAAGGGGAGCAAACTGAAAGTAAACAGGGAATCTGTCAATTTAGAAATAAATAATCTTTACTTTTATTTAGATATATCAATACTGTGGTGTTTTGAAAACGTTATACTGGAATGTTTTGTGTTGTTTAAAAATGTACTGACATTGCCATCAACGCCATTGATGGAATGCTTTATTGATAGAATGCTTTCTTTGCAAGACAAATACAAAGAACAGGATACTGTAGTTGGGAAATCAAGGTGCATTTAATGTTATTGTTTTGCATGTTTGGCTTAATTTTTAGTATTGCGTCGATTTACGGTTCAGCCTTCAAGTTGCTCTAATACTCGTCTCCTTCCTCCTCTTCGCCCTCAGCGTCGACGGAGTCGACACCGACTTCTTCGTAGTCCTTCTCGAGGGCAGCCAGATCCTCACGAGCCTCGGAGAACTCTCCCTCCTCCATACCCTCTCCGACGTACCAATGGACGAAAGCACGCTTGGCGTACATCAGATCGAACTTGTGGTCGAGACGGGCCCAGGCCTCGGCGATGGCAGTGGTGTTGCTCAACATGCAGACGGCACGCTGCACCTTGGCAAGATCACCACCAGGCACAACGGTGGGTGGCTGGTAGTTGATTCCGACCTTGAAGCCAGTTGGGCACCAGTCGACGAACTGGATGGTGCGTTTGGTCTTGATGGTGGCGATGGCGGCGTTGACATCCTTGGGGACGACATCTCCACGGTAGAGGAGACAGCAGGCCATGTACTTGCCGTGGCGGGGGTCGCACTTTACCATCTGGTTGGCGGGCTCGAAGCAGGCGTTGGTGATCTCGGCGACGGTCAGCTGCTCGTGGTAGGCCTTCTCGGCGGAGATGACGGGGGCATAGGTGGCCAGAGGGAAATGGATACGTGGGTAGGGCACCAAGTTGGTCTGGAACTCAGTCAGATCAACGTTGAGGGCACCATCGAAACGCAGGGAAGCGGTGATGGAGGAGACGATCTGGCCGATGAGACGGTTCAGGTTGGTGTAGGTTGGGCGTTCGATGTCGAGGTTGCGACGGCAGATGTCGTAGATGGCCTCGTTGTCGACCATGAAGGCACAGTCGGAGTGCTCAAGGGTGGTGTGAGTGGTCAGGATGGAGTTGTATGGCTCGACGACAGCGGTGGAGACCTGAGGGGCGGGGTAGATGGCGAATTCGAGCTTGGACTTCTTTCCGTAATCGACGGAAAGACGCTCCATGAGCAGGGAGGTGAACCCAGAGCCGGTGCCACCACCGAAGCTGTGGAAGATGAGGAATCCCTGGAGACCTGTGCACTGGTCAGCCAGCTTCCTGATCCTGTCCAGAACAATGTCGATCAGCTCCTTGCCGACGGTGTAGTGACCACGGGCGTAGTTGTTGGCAGCATCCTCCTTGCCGGTGATGAGCTGCTCGGGGTGGAACAGCTGACGGTAAGTTCCGGTACGGACCTCATCTGAAATTCAAATAAGAATGAGAAGTTATTAGAATGGATGATTCTGGATTCGATTCCAACATGTAAATAACAATCCTTATTCTTTATTACAGACCTTTTAATTGATTGAAAATGTTTTCTTTTTATCTAACTTTGTATCTAAAATGTTATCTAACTATTGAAGATAATTGAAATAACCGCTTTTGTCTCGTTACTGTTATAATGGAAAAAACAACCAATTTTCATAGCAAAGCAGAACATGTTCAAACATTCAATGACGTCTTCGACCCATGCATGGTAAAAAAAAGTGAAGAAACTATTGGGATAGACAAGTTATATTGTTAGCAATCTGACATATCATACAAATATAAGTATACAATATATTATTCTTACCAACTACGGTCGGCTCGAGATCGACGAAGACGGCACGGGGAACGTGCTTGCCAGCTCCGGTCTCGCTGAAGAAGGTGTTGAAGGAGTCGTCGCCTCCTCCGATGGTCTTATCAGAGGGCATCTGGCCATCGGGCTGGATGCCATGCTCCAGGCAGTACAACTCCCAGCAGGCATTACCGATCTGGACACCGGCTTGACCGACGTGGATAGAGATACATTCGCGCTGTTGATTGAAGACAAAAAAGAAGATAATAATTTGATGATTTATAAGCTTAATGGTGATGTTCAAATCAGTGAAAGTATTTATTAGTTCAATTGTAAAGATAATTAAATTCTACCAGATCAACGAAATGATGAAAGATTCTTCATTAATTAGGGCCTGACGCCCGACAATCGACAATGTCCGACAATCCGACTATATAGTTGACCATATTGACCGTCGATAATTCGGAGCAACTACTAAACCAGGTTTCCGAAAAGATTGCACCGTGTAAGTCCGTATGATTGAATATTTCAATCTAAACATGCTAAATAATAAACATAATACAGCGAACATATCTCAAGTCTATACTGTTACAATACTATGCCCTTGTCACTTTATGAAACTTATCAAACTACTAGTAATGTCATGAAAGTTAACCTTCGTCTGGCCTTGAAGTTAAATCATGAGATATTCGGATCGAATAATTATATGAAGAAGCAGAATAATATAATCACCCTATTAAAGATGTCGCTGAACTTACCATGATTGCAGATTAGTTGAAGTCTTGAAGACAAAATGTATAAAAGAAGATTGAAGTTAGTTGGTTTCCTGGTGAGGAATTCTCTCTCCCAATGTCGATGGTTTGGTCTCGAGAACGTAACTGTCGTTACCACCAAACATAATAGCCTTTTATACCCCTCCGGTATCCCCCTTTGTGATTGGTCATGTCTTACCGAGGTAGCCTGGTAACCAACGGTCTTAGCCACCATGGAGCTTCAAACATAAGCGCGCCTCTTGGGTCGTAGTCTAGGTTCTATACTCTGTTTTTACACCTTTCCCCCATCGCGTAACCCGGTGCATCTATGCCCGGTGAATCTGAACGTACAGTTCATCGGGCGTATGGTAGGTGTACTACACATCGGCACTGTTTTTAATATCGGCACCCCGCGTAATATTTGTTTTTGCGCGTGTTGTAAAAAATCGCGCATGAGATGATGCGCGCTACCCTTAGAAACTGAACTGGTCGAAATATCGCACAAGAAATGTTCAGTTGCGTGCATTGTCAATGAGGGTTGAGGGGGTGCCGGTATTAAAAACACTTCGAACTCGTGAAGCCAAAAAACAACGCGCGCGTTCGAAGGCGATATCTCGAAATATAATTAATATATCGCAAATCTGATCATCGCATCGGAATCTGCACTATTTTCTCAATATGTGAGTACAATTTCAAGAAATTTGAATGATTTTTAAGTCTTAAACTGTCGGAAATGTTTTAGGGTGCCGTTGCGGGGGTCACTCAATCATACAGATGCACCGGGTTTATACGCGTATATGGGGGAAAGGTGTATGCAGAGTATAGAACCTAGACTACTTGGGTCGCCAAGAGAGACCCCTTTATGGGTAACGGTTAACGAAGACTTACTGCGTTAGTCTTCGCTTTCCAGAACGTCTAGAATACTGCAGGCCTATGATTGAAGGGATAGTTGGGTGTTGGTAGAGTAGATGGCGCTAAACAATTTGTATTTTGTTTATTGTGAGATAATGACAAACTGAGAGTCAAATCTGAAAAGTCATACAATTTTAATGACAGAATAAACTTTATTTGATCAAAGAATTTTCTTTACAATCCGGTTCAATTCATTTCGATTCAATTTATTAATTCATTTTGGTTTCGTTTTATTCCATTGTGTGCATACAGTGAATGGTCGTAACATTCGTAAAATATCATCATCATTCTTCTATTTCCTTTTGGATATTGGAAAACAATTGGTTTTCATCCGCAATTTATTTACTTTTTGGTTTTCGCTTTAAAATAATATTGTATATTATCATATCATGTTAGTGTTATTTATATGTTCCTTTTCATTATGATATTAATAAGAAATATAACGAAACAAATAGAAAGTATAATAGCCATTATTTGTGTGATGATTTAATATCAAATTATCACTTAGACATTACAATAATATCATACCTATGATTCATCAAATTTGTAAAATTTGCCTTAATAGAAAAAAATTAACCATACAATACGATGTTGAGATTCAAAAGTCAGTTCAACAGTCAATTGCATTAGTAATTTTGCATATGATAAATTAAAAGTCAGGAAAATGTAATACAGTTATTGGCATTTCATTCATGAAATTCGTTTTAATTTGGTTTCATCGCTGAAGTCCGGTTCAATTATAATACATTGTTCAATAACGTTAATACTTCAGAAGTATAAGTAAATCATCAAGATGATAATTTCCTCTGAATGAAGGGAAACACCAAAATAAGCTAAGCTGGTACAATTTGAAGAAATTTGGTTAGACCGTCAGAATGTTTTTTAGGGTCTACGAAATAGACTAAGCGCCCGCCAAGTACCAGCATTAGCTGGTTCCAGTTCTCTATTTGCCTCCTTTTGAAAAACGCACCAACCGTCTCAATCAAAACGGCGGTGAATAGAGACGGAGGGCCAGGCCATGCATGGGGCCGTGCGCACCGAACGGTGACGTGTTCTTGACAACGTCTGCCGCTGGTAGTGTTTGTGTCCACTGATCTCTATCCATAATTGATTCGGTAACAACATTTAGACGTGAAGCTAGCGGTAGCCATATTTGTACAGATTAATACAGTCACGTTCCCATGGAAACATGATTGCTCCTAAGTTATTAACAAAGCAAAAACAAGAGCAAAGATAAATCCTAAGTAAGTTGTAATATGGCTACACAGATGGGTTCAACTAATTCTCTTCTTCACAAATTGTTTTCCATAATTTGCATTATTATTATGTTCATATTTTTGTTCAGATTGTCACACCATCAAGTTCACTGCTTATTGTTACAACCCAGTATGCACATGTAACTATCTTTTGACAATTTCTTAAACTAGATAATGCAAATTATATGTCCATATTCCATCGATGTAAATTTATATGCACATATTTTATATAATAATAATTACGGTAACTTTCTCGCTCAAAAATGTAATAAATACTTTTCAAATTTTTATGTTTTACACAATTATTTGTCCCTGACAAGATCGTTTATCGTAAATTTAATTGTGAGGAAAACGTTTAAAACTAAACAAAACCATAACAGGGTTCATGACGAATGAAACAAAACGTAAGAAAACAAGCAAACAACAAAACTGTTTACTAACCCATCAATGGAAAGGAACCGTTTCCACATATTGATACATCGATGGTCATTATTGATCAACCCAACGTCCTCATTATGTTGCACCCATATTACAGCACGTGTGAACTATACAGATCTGTCTATACTGTTTGCATAAATTCGTTCCCGCTTCTTTTTGACTTTTAAAGGAATATTCCGGTTCCGTAACTTTCCTGACTGATGCAGGATAGGTGAAATAGTAGGCTACACTAAATGTATAATAATTTACTCCTGTCTCTGTGATATGATATATGTCCACTGAGTGATGTTTGAAAAGGTATCGTTAATCGAAATGCCATTCGGCTGAGAAATGAGCGATAAGGTGCAACCTTATTCTGTTGACTCATAATCGCGATAATGTATGTTTGTAGTATTACGTAGTCAACGCAGTTGATCGTTCAAATTCAATCATTACTCATTCTATTTCAGTAACGAACGAACAATGCTGATAGCAACATATTTTCTAATACTAAAACGTGTAAGAGGAAAACGGCTTGTATCTATAGGCTAGAGAATCGATATACGTTTACATAAAGTCCCAATATTTGTTGTCGAGGTGGACAAAAGCTACGAATTCCCTTTAAAGTTGGCATAGTAACTAGTATAGTATGCAGGAGGTCGACCCATGGACCCCCTGTCATTTTAGAATGTCTGAATAGAGATCAATGAATACCAATTGGGAAAACGCTCCTAGTCCTAGTCCACGCGATGATGTCAATGAGCAACGTACAAGGCATTTTTTTTTTTTACGAAAAGCAAATTAATATTTCACAGTATACTGTTTGCAAAACGTCTGTACTGTGCATTATGGTTTTGCTATAAAATTACTTTTTAACCAGGGAATCCCAATTCATAAATTTACACATTCAAAGACAAAGGTCTACAAACTATATGACTATGTGATTGTAATATAAGTACAGTTATCATGATATATTATTGTTTTGTACTTTAAAAAATAATGTTTTGACATAGCAGTCATGCGTGAGAACATAATAATTAATATATTGAATCAAGGGGTTACATTATAGGCTAGCTGGACAAACTCTTTGCTTTAATCATAATGATTTACTGGTCTATAGCTAGTCTCTTTGGCCCAAATGATAAATTATAGTTTGTAGATTGTACAGTATTTTGTAAATGTAAGTATGTAAAGTCTATATATTTAACCATTAACTCTCATTTTATTACACATAATCAAACAGTTTTCAGCAGCATTTTGCATCGTATGGATATTACAGTACAAGGTATACACTCATATTATCCTAAATCCTTCAGCTTCAGTTCTTATCTTATGTTTTCAAATCACAAACTGTATACGTATATAGTTCGAATGTTCATAATAAGACAATGGCAAATCTTGTGGAAACATGCATAAGATAGATAATCATTATACATTCATCATGATTGTGGTCTGTACATCATGCACCAGTGCACGGGGCATGTGTACTGTTCATGGGCGTCGATACTTACGTAATACCCATTCATCAGGGGGGGATGGATGAATGAATCATCCCCCCCTGATCAATGGGTATCAATGACAGATCGACGCCCGTGGTACTGTTACATCTGCAAGACAGTGCCGTTATTCCAATAACAAGTACTTATATTTCAGACGTATATAATTTAGATTTGTCATACTCATAATACACACGCGGCTTATATTTCCAGTTTCTCCACTCAACCAGTGGGCCAGGCGGGGGCCAGGCGTATCATGGTCGGGCTGATTGGGGGCACGCGCATTATTGGGGGAGGGGCACACCCCTCTCTATTTCTACACATCAGATTTGTATTGTTTGGGCAAATTATTATGATTGTGTGTGTTTGTTTGTTTGTTGTGTGTGTGTGTGTGTGTGCGTGTGTGTTTTTTTTGTTGGGGGGGGGGGGGGGGGGGAGGGGGGTGGGGCACGTACCCCCTTGCCCCCCCCCCCCCCATATCTACGCCACTGCACTCAACAATGCATGCCCCCCGCACTTGTCTGACTTCATGGGGTGTGATCCTTGACCCGCTGTAGACGGAGTGTGAAAATATTTGCTAAAACACTTTATAGCTGAAACCGTGATGAACCTACTTTTCTAACGGGGGTCCATGCTAAATAGGATAAATGCATGCATATAAATTATATATTTCATACCACTTTGACACTTTGTCACTCAGTATGCTATGAATATTATATGTATATGTATGATTGTTCGCTATAAATAATAGGGAAATTACAATAATGCTACTATATCGCGGTCCGTTTTAATGACTAAGTCCTCATTTCTATGATTGAAGCCTGATATATAGTGATAATAGTTTACTAGTAATTCGTGTGTGTTATAGTAGTATTGTACGTGATGAACAGAGTATTTTGTTGTTTTTCTGATATTTATCATACTATTGCCACTGCTGCCAGTGGATGAGGACGAACGGTGAACAGTACTTAGTTACATTCTACATTATAGTCAACCCTGCATAAGTGGCCGTGCACCTGTCTATAACAGCCAACCTGATCATAGTGACCACCAAATGTTGTCCCCTGCAGAGATAAATACTGTATAATATACATACCAAATAACTTGTGTGGTAGTAGCCTATAGACCAAGTGCATTGCACATGGATACGATTTTTAATACAGTTCATACTTGCCAGCTAAAGAAATGAGCCAAATTCGTTAGCATAATTATGTCACATTTTTTTCTAAAGAGTCAAGGGTAGATGGTAACACTGTAAATTATATCTCACAAGCCTGTTAGCAATGTTATTAGGCACACTCGAAGCGGTAGGAGTGTGAATTGCCCATTTCGCCTTGATTTGTAAATATGTTAATTTGTTCATACTATCACATGTTTATCATTGTTCATATATCACCTTTATTATTGTTTATTATTGTTTATATTATCACATGTTTTTGCATTGTTCATATTAGCATAATTCTGTTTATCTTTGTTCATATTATCACATGTTTATTATTGTTATATATTTATACTATGTAAATATGTTTGTACTCTCATACCCCGAGAGGGGGCGTCGATAGAGTCAATAAAATCTTACAAATCTTACAAATCTATGTACTGTTATACTTACATCCTTTCTATAAAGGTCACCTGTCAACAGTGGTCTTTTTTCTTGTCTCCCTGCTTAGGTGGTCACTATACACAGGGTTGACTGTATAACCGGGGATATGGGATATCCCTGGTATAACGGTACCAGCTCTTTATTAGATAATTGATCATACCAGTATCTCTATATTGGTACATAATTTCATATTACCTGAAGAAGAACAAATTACATACAAACGCACGTACACTGTACACACATACTGCAAAAACGCATACGCATACTATACATTATAAAAACGTCGCCTTCATTATTACTTATCTCAGGCTGTATATACAAAAACGCAATTACTGGCCATCTCTGATAAAGCAAAGTTAAAGGGCATCAAGCGTGGGGATGCTACATAGCGGGTCGCCATTTTGAACTGGGTTAGTTTGCGCGCACCGCATGACACTGAGCTAACGTGCATTACGCACCGTGCGCAACGCGTATGCAAGATGGCGCCGCGCATCTCATTTGACGAATCTGAACTACCTTTAATGAAGATTACACAATACCTACCCCCGCTGTTGCAATTACATGGAATAAGAGCGATTGCGATTCAAGGGACATTTAAATATTTCTACCTATAGAGTACACAAATTCACAAACATTAATATTAATATTTGTATAAAGTACATGCATTTTATTTTATAATTTTATGGTATAATCATTCTCCTAGAAACGCGTAGATTAGAATGTATCCATGGACCTATCACTGGCTATCACACTCATTTAATTGAAAGGAGATTAAAGGGGTAGTTCAGTTTTGGTAGAGAGGGCGCTGCACAACACATTTTTTTGTGAGATAATGAAAAACTGAGTGTCGAATTTGAAAGAACATGCAATTTTAATGGCAGAATAAATTTAATTTGGTCAAAATCGGTTCAGAAATGGCTGAAATATCAATAAATATATCCGATCGTAATATATTTGGGCCCCAAATTTATTCGATGATTTAAAAAAAATAAAATAAATAAATGATTACACTTTTCCCAAAAATTTCAAAAGCGGTTTTTAAATAGTTGTTGATGATCTCTCTATTTAATTATTATTTCAACAAAACATCACATGCATAATTTTGTATGAAAAATGGTTAAAACCAATGCCTTTTTAGAGAGCGCCCTCTTGTGTTTTAATGGCTCTTTTTACTAAGTCGTTCGTAATTTTGTATACCTTTCGAGCATGGTGGAGTTATAACTATTAGTTTGTAATGTTACTGTGCAGGTTTTGGTTACTAAAGCTCAGCCTTACAAAAACTATAGGCTACTACCCCTTTAACTTATTATGGAAAATCTCCAAGTCAATCATATTAAAGGGATAGTTGAGTTTTGGTAGAGAGGGCGCTAGACTACTTATTTTTTTGTGAGGAAATGAAAAACTGAGTGTAAAATTTGAAAGAGCATAATATTTAAATAATAAAGCCATCTTTGTTTGATCAAAATCGGTTCAGAGACGGCTGAAATATCCATACATATAACAATTTGTAATAAAGCTGGGGCCCCAGGTTTATTAGAGAATTTTGAACCAGCCGTTAAAAATTCAAAAAAATGCTTCCTCTTTTCAAAAAGTTACAAAATAGGTATTTAAGTAGTTGTTGGTTATTTCTCTATCTAATCACTATTTCAACAAAACATCACATGCACATTATTTTATTCAAAATGGTCGAAACCGATGAGTGTTTAGAGAGCGCCCTCTTACGTTTTAACGGCTCTTTTTGAATGATAACATGATCTTTACTACGTCATTTCTAGTTATAACTATTAGTTTTTTAATGTAATTATGCAGGTTTTGGTTACTAAAATTCAGTTTCACCAAAACTGTACTCTCCTTACCAGAACTCAACTATCTCTTTAAGCGCTATATAAATTGAGAATATTATTATTATTATCATTAAGCATATGTAGGGATCGATGTACTATAGTATCCCTTTAAATCACCAATTTAGTTCTTATTTATAATTAATGGATTGGATTCTATCACCCGACAGACTATACATATGTAATGAATCTCCATGCACAAACATGACAAATCCACCGGCCCTGGTCGTACTGTTGTAACGCCACCAGCGACATACAGTACATTTTTCAAACCCATTCATATACGAGGGCACATCATCGATTTTGATATCGATGATGCACAGATGAACATGTTCATAGGAAATAATAGGTGAGATTATTAATGTGACTGGGTAATAGCAAAACTCTGCACTTGTCGGTAAAAATCCCAATTTAGATATCAGGCCATTAGAAAGGCCTCATCACAAACTTTAATTTGACGCCTTCTTCCAAAATATTGAACAATATTTGGCTAAGATATGATTTTGTTCAGTTTTACTAATTAATACACGTATAGGTCATTTACATACATTATATGAACTTATAATGGCAATTTCTCCAAAACATGAATTACCGGCAATTGCAGGGTTTTGCTATATCCAGTCAATTACACAAATTATATTGATGCCCAACTACTCACAGTGGCGGGAGTCTCTATGTGAGAGAAGCAACAACATTAGGCCATGCAAAATAAATTGTTGGATTGGCGTAACCCGCCCGACCCTAAAAATACCGCCGACCCTATAGGTTTTTTCTGATTTTTTTTCTTCCAATTGCGATAATGTGTTATTTGTGTGTTATATATGTGTTTTTGTGTATTTGTGCGAATCTTGAAATCTTTGGCATTATTGACGTTGTGCATATTTGTTTTTATTTGGATATTAGTTAATTTGGAGAGAACAAATATCCTGCTATTCATTATAGCGGTGCCATTTTGGTTAAGCATATGTAACAGAGTAAATAATTAATAAGATAAATTAAATTGGCAGCAATAGTCATTTTGACTGATTGCCATTAAACAAAAACAACAAGAAAAACAAAATCCACAACAACGACGCAATCAAGCGTTGATTTCATAACCATGATCATACAAAAAGGATGTGTTTATATAGACACTGATCAGTGTTTTGAAATGTAGCCTATGTCAGGCTTAAATGTTCACCCGAATGAAATTGTTCTAAAACCACCGATATGCTTATGTCTGCAACACGTTTCAGACTGGGCTAAACGACTCTATTTAAACGCACTCAAAAGATATGTATCTAGACATGCTATAGAGGCAGTTCGTTGTCAAACCATGGCCCCGTTGCAGAAAGAGATACAATCGATTGTATATAAGTTACAATTCAATTAACTGTAAGTCAGATCATGTGTTCTAAATGCGCAAAACTAATTGGTTGAAACGCGCAAATTGTCTGACTTGCAATTAATTACAACTTACAATCGATTGAATATATTTCTACCTGCAACGGGGCCATGTGACCGATAATGCCAATATTATTCATGGTTTACCGTATAACAAAATACAATTAACAAGTGAAGTTTTATTTTTACTTTGATTTATTTTTCGGTTAGCCTTTTTCACTTTTCTACAGCTACATTTGAAGAGTAGAAAGAGTAAAGTAAATAATTAATACAAATAAAATTCCTATTTAATATAAAATCAACGATACTCAATACGGTCCAGGGATCTGGCAGGCAAGATAAGAAAGGAAGCGTTCGATAAGTAATATTGCACTGAACTCAACATAATAAGCCTATTATCATTATTGATATCTAGAAGCAAAATATGGTGATAAAAACTATAACATAATATAAATAACAAAATGTTTAAATACATATTATAATCTATTCTGTGCGAAACCTGACAGAATGGTGATACATTTACGATCTAACTTCCAAGTGGTCAAGATTTTGGCAGGGAAACGTGGGAAATGGAATGAAATGTTAAGTATAAAAACCATCTTGCGTCAAATCTCATAATTATTTTGACGGTCATTATACGTAAGCAATTGGTCGCATATTTACAACTGTGTATGCAAACGACCATAATATGGATTTTAGTTCGTAATGATAAGTATAGGCAGCCCAAACACTCTAAAATGTGCTCGATATTGCATTGTATTATTCAATGTCTTTTATTAAAATGTTTATTTAACAGCTAGCGTTACCTCTTCTGCAATGTCGTCAGAATATGTGTTTTATTTTTTTCACTTTCTCCATGGGTTGCAAGAACATTGCATTTCGGATACTTTTTTTTGGTTGCATTATACAATTCTTGGGGTAATCATGGTAATCATCCGGCTTAAAACATTCTCTTCTTGATGACGGCATTGTACAAATCTTGGTGAATAATTATTATTGTTTTAATACGAATTTTGGTACCAAGTTTTGATGTTAATACTGCGAAGGGTGATGGATTCATAATATTTTGTTCGATGATAAAGGATATCCTATACAAATTGGACCGATTCTCCAGGATCTCTTGAAACGATAATCATGATAATAAAGAGCGAAAATATCAACTGAAAATCTTCAAGCAAAAGTGCTGCATCATTCTATGGCATATCGCCGCTTAACCTACACCCATTGGCCCGTATTCACAAAGGAGGTTTGTACAAACCCCGGTTCAAACCGCGGTTTACATCTATGGAATGCCAATTGTAAACTGATGGAGAGAGAATGTAAATTCCTTACTTGTTAACAATGTTGAAGGTACACATTCTCTCTCCATCAGTTTACAATTGGCATTCCATAGATGTAAACCGGGGTTTAGACCATGGACTGTACAAACCTCCTTTGTGAATACGGGCCATTGTGTCTATACACTTTCATTTCGTCGACTATAGCATGACTAGCAAAATGAAAATTTCGATGCGTGAATTCAGATTTGGGATTAGGACAAGGTTGGATTTTGGGAAAGGAGTTAAAAGATGGGACACGTGTTAGATTAGGTTGAGTTAGGTTTAGGTTTGGGAGAGTTTAGACATGTTAGAGGGGGAATTGAATTCAGGTATCGTCAGTGTAGTGTTATAGTAACCAGATAAGGCCGGTAGGGAGAAAGGGTTGTGACTATAATGATAATAGTTATAGATTGGTTAAGGGTTTGGCTGTGGCTGTGGTTGGGAGTTTGGATTAGGGTTAAGGTTGGTATTAGGGTTAGTATTGGGTTAAGTTTAGGATTGGGGTCTCATTTTGAGTAAGGGAATTGGAATATTCAGGCATCATGTAGTAGACCCGATGATGCGTATAGACAACATGGGTGCAGAACAAGCGACCTAAAGCCTTATCTATCATTGCATATTGCCGTTGGAATCTAGTACTCCTCCACTACCTCTCCTTCTTCTCCTTCTTCGGCTACTGAGTCGACCCCAACCTCCTCGTAGTCCTTCTCCAGAGCAGCCAGATCCTCACGAGCCTCAGCGAACTCTCCTTCCTCCATACCCTCTCCGACGTACCAGTGGACGAAAGCACGCTTGGCGTACATCAGATCGAACTTGTGGTCCAGACGGGCCCATGCCTCGGCGATGGCAGTGGTGTTGCTCAACATGCAGACGGCACGCTGTACCTTGGCAAGATCACCACCTGGCACGACGGTGGGTGGCTGGTAGTTGATACCGACCTTAAAGCCAGTTGGGCACCAGTCGACGAACTGAATTGAGCGCTTGGTCTTGATTGATGCGATGGCGGCGTTGACATCCTTGGGAACGACGTCCCCGCGGAAGAGGAGACAGCAGGCCATGTACTTGCCGTGACGGGGATCGCACTTCACCATCTGGTTGGCGGGCTCGAAGCAGGCGTTGGTGACTTCAGCCACCGTCAGCTGCTCGTGGTAGGCCTTCTCGGTGGAGATGACGGGGGCATAGGTGGCCAGAGGGAAATGGATACGTGGGTAGGGCACCAAGTTGGTCTGGAACTCTGTCAGATCAACGTTGAGGGCGCCGTCGAAGCGCAGTGAAGCGGTGATGGAGGAAACGATCTGGCCGATGAGACGGTTCAGGTTGGTGTAGGTTGGGCGCTCGATGTCGAGGTTGCGACGGCAGATGTCGTAGATGGCCTCGTTGTCGACCATGAAAGCGCAGTCGGAGTGCTCGAGAGTGGTATGAGTCGTCAAGATGGCGTTGTATGGCTCGACAACAGCTGTTGCTATTTGAGGAGCAGGGTAAATAGAAAACTCGAGCTTGGATTTCTTTCCGTAGTCGACGGAGAGACGCTCCATGAGGAGGGATGAAAATCCAGAGCCGGTGCCGCCACCGAAGCTGTGGAAGATGAGGAATCCCTGGAGACCTGTGCATTGGTCAGCCTGTTAATAAAATGTTGGAAATGATCCATTATAATACATATTATAACATGTATAATAACAAGAAGTATGATGACGTTAATTCTTTGTATTAAAATATTAAAGGGAAAGTTGAGTTTTGGTAGAGAGGGCGCTAGACTACTTAATTTTGTTGTGAGGTAATGAAAAACTGAGTGTAAAATTTGAAAGAGCATAATATTTAAATAATAAAATCGGCTTTGTTTGATCAAAATCGGTTCAGAGACGGCTGAAATATCCATAAATATAACAATTTGTAATAAACCTGGGGCCCCAGGTTTATTAGAGAATTTTGAACCAGCCGTTAAAATTTGTTTTAAAATGCTTCCTCTTTTAAACAAATTTCAAAAAGAGGTTTTTAGATAGTTGTTGGTTATCTCTCTATGTAATTACTATTTCAACATAACATCACATGCACAATATTTTATTTAAAATGGTTTAAACAAATGCGTTTTTTGAAAGCGCCCTCTTTAGTTTAAACAGCTCTTTTTGAATGATAACAGGCTTTTTACTTAGTCGTTTGTAATTTTTAATTCCTTTTGAGCTTGGTGGAGTTATAACTATTATTTTGTAATGTAATGGTGCAGGTTTTGGTTACTAAAATTCAGTTTGACTAAAACTGTACTCTCTCTACCAGAACTCAACTATCCCTTTAATGAATTACCCCGGGTCAAATAAATTGCGGATATTGACATCCATTTAGAATTACAATTTGAAAGATAAATACAAAATTAACACAAAGATGCGGAGTCACAAAAGTTTAAACTGGATATTAAAAGACGTTTTAAAGCGTGAAGCAGTAACATGGTAAACGAGATGTTATGCTATAGTTATACGTTAAATTTTTGTTGTAGGGATTCAAATTATTTTACCAATTTTCTTATCCGATCGAGCACTATATCTATGAGTTCCCTGCCGATGGTGTAGTGACCACGGGCGTAGTTGTTGGCAGCATCCTCCTT
This sequence comes from Echinarachnius parma, assembly GCA_037951105.1. NCBI lineage: Eukaryota > Metazoa > Echinodermata > Echinoidea > Clypeasteroida > Echinarachniidae > Echinarachnius > Echinarachnius parma. Next base: position 29,993 of record JBAMJV010002387.1, on the reverse strand, counting down.
GCCGGTGATGAGCTGCTCGGGATGGAAGAGTTGGCGGTAGGTCCCGTGGCGGACCTCATCTGAAAATCAGAATGAGATATTATATACAATTTATAATTAACCATCAATAGGTTTCGCGCAGGAGTCGGTAGGTTCAACGCCAATGTTGCTTAGAGCTTCCCCAGCCTGCACGTGTGGTTCACCCTATAACATACTGCCAAAACATCATCCACAAGTGCCTCATCCTTCGCTAACCTGAACCAAAAACTAACGTGAAGTCGCGAATATGCTCTTAATAAGAAAGAAGAGGGTGTCTGATATTGCTATCCACAATAATGTACCTCCAACACCCTAAATAAGTTCCCATCATATGAAAAGAGGATATAGAAGTCCATTTCATCATGTGAAGTTCAGAAAAATCGGTTCTTGAAAAATTATAATTATAATTTTGTCATTGGTCTGCAGAAGAATATCTATTGTCTAGGAACTTTATGTTTGGTTCCTATGACGACAATATAACTAGTCCATAGTCTATTTCTGCGAACTTTGTATGGTTTTGTTCGCAATAGTCACGGGCGTCGATCTGTCATTGATACCCATTGATCAGGGGGGGGGGGGGATGATCCATTCATCCATCCCCCCCTGATGAATGGGTATTACGTAAGTATCGACGCCCATGGCAATAGTTATTTATTATACAGTATGAATATAAATATTTTTGGAGACATATATTTCTATGGTGACTGGTGAAATTGATTACTATATAGCTTATCTCTTTTTATATCAAAGGATTAATTTGGTGTGTTGGTTCCTTTTAAATGAGAGAATATACTACAATGGGGCGTCTACACTTGCATGGACTTGTAATATAATTGTAAAATACAAGTATATGAAACTTACCGACTACGGTAGGCTCGAGATCGACGAAGACGGCACGGGGAACGTGTTTGCCAGCTCCGGTCTCGCTGAAGAAGGTGTTGAAGGAGTCATCGCCACCTCCGATGGTCTTGTCAGAGGGCATCATACCATCGGGCTGGATGCCGTGCTCCAGACAGTACAACTCCCAGCAGGCATTGCCGATCTGGACACCGGCTTGGCCGACGTGGACTGAGATACATTCACGCTGTAAAGTATACAAATCAAGAAGAAAGTTCGAAGAATATTTAGAATTACATTTCTTCAAACATATAGGGGAGCTGACAAAAATACAGCATGAACAAAGAAATAAGGGCTCCTCCGGGAATCGGACCCGGACCTCCTGGCTGATAGACCGATGCATGCTCTTACCATCAATGACCATTGAGCTAAGATAATACCCAGGAAAACCCATTTCAATGCTCATGAAAGTCAGAAGTTACACAAAATTAGAACTTGGAACATTATAAACAAATCTTGTACAGATACTTTCAACCTCGATGGAAGACCTGTTCACTGGGGGGGGGGGGGGGGGGGGGGGTGATGGTGACAACATAGATAACTCATTCCTCTGAACTAACATAAGCCTTCACAAATCATCATCTATGCTTTCTTCATACTGTTGTCTTTGTTTGTTTTTTTTAAATGAAAATGAGCAAATAAAATTGCACTCTCCCGGGCATCTTTCTATAGACAGGTGCTTTATACAAACTGAGCTATAGAAAGCTCTTGTTATATTATGGCTGTCCATCCCGGAAACCCTTGTCAATGCTCGTACTATCAGAAGCTTTGAAAACATGCCACAAATCTGAAGGATAATGACATCACCTTTAAATAAATGATATGGATTTTGTTTATAATGTAGAAGTACATGAATGAAACCCCAGCTGCTTCACTCGATGAAAGTGGAAAGCACATGTAGTATTCTTTTTATTTTCCACTTTGCCATTAACTATTCATATATCTGTTGATGAAACTCCATTATACCCTGCAGCTATTCACTCAAATAATGTGCGCTGCTTTCCAATTTATCGATCGTGTCACGTCTGTGTGGATGACTCACGATGCATCATCCGCGGATAATGGATGTTGGTAGCCATAGTAACCGTGGCTATACTCCCGAGATAGATGTCTGCATCTCTAATGAGGATGAGTCGTGGACTTAACACCGCGTATGTATTTGTTTGTTATTTATAGCAGACTACCGCATTTCTTCGCTGTGAAAGATACATGTTTTCATGTACCCACCCTACCCCTGGTGGAAATCATTATAATCTAAGCATTTTATTGCATTTCCATGTGTGTTTCTGTGACACATTTCGTATGACTGCATGGACCCCAAAACATCATGATGAGAACAGTAATAATAAATTGTTGATAAACGATCCAGCGATGGCATGGATGGAGGGACATTATTTAAATATTGAGGAGACACGAACGAACGAACTCGTCAGTATGTTATATTATGCAGTTTGCCCACGATATACATTTATAACAATTTACGCTAATGCGTGGATGCTTGAATAGAACATATACTATCCAAAACACATGCTCTATCTTTGCTCTAATGTTCCAAAATAAAAACAATATTATTATTATTATCGGATAGCCATGATAGTTTTGAATTGCTTTGCTTATAGACTAATAATGCATAGTTTCAACATTTACATTATCATGATTATGCGGACAATAGAACAACAGACAATCTAGTTAATATATAACTTAATATATTACATAAATAAGCATTTGCTCTACTAACATCGCAGTCATAATTATACTTAGACGGTTAAAAAGTAGACAGGCAGTTAAATCCACCATGTTTTGTGGTAGCAATCATGTAGGTTGCGATTTGGTTGACTTTATTGTTATTGACGTTTGTAACGATCAATACTCTATCACGTCCATTCGGATAATGAAACCGTGTTTCAGTATTAGGCACTGATATATCTAATTTCCGGACTCCCCTGCATTAGTGATGTGATCGATTGATTGTGGTTTCAGACGGCATGATTTTATTGAATTATGCTAACTTTGCTCACTTTCATTTATATTATATATTCCTAGACCCCGTTCCAGAAAGAGCTGCAATAGATTGTGAAGTTACAATCAATTGCAAGTCAGAACATGTGACTTAATGCGCAAATCTGCATGATTGGTTCACAATTTTTATGCATAATTATTTTGGGAACTTTACAATCGATCGTGACTCTTCTAAATACAACGGGGCCCTTGCCAGTTTCCCTATGTTTGAAGTAACTAGTAACTTGGTCTGAACTCATTGACATCTCTAATGTAATGTCTTGTTGCATATTTCTTCTTACTAATACCGAAGTATGAAAGCAACTTTGGTTTTTAAATTGTCACTTTGTTACTGAGATATTTATGACTTAAAGTAACATTGTATAAGAATCCACAAAAAATAATTAGCAATCTAGTGTTTCTCTCAATTTGAAATGCTCAACACAATCCGCGATGGCAATATTACCCCCCCCCCCCCCTTCAATTCCAAATCTACGATATACCTGAGCAAACTCGGATCTTACATGAACCCAAATTAATTTGTTTTCTTCTTATTGTTGAATATCTCAAACACCTGCAAGACAAATCAAATATTGAACATTATATTCCGTAATTATAATGTTCAATTTCATGACAAACTGAAATACTCTACATAAATTTCGCAAACATATCGAAATTCTCATCGATATTTGACATTGGTTGCCATTCTAGTTCAGTTATCCGTGGACCTTGATAAAGAAGGCTCCATGAGATATAATATTACTGACGTCGAATTAGGGTATACACTAATTATACCACACGGTATAATGCGCCTCGAAACAGAATGTATAGATTGATGACGTAATATAAATCAGTGGCTGGACTATTATTATTATTATTAAAAAGAATAAGATTTCAAACACAGTACATTCATCTTCCCCCAGAAAACGCAATTTAGGTTATACATGAGCATGATGAGTTAATAATTATGACAAAATATCAATACGTGCGCGTAGACATGGTAGACAAGCGACCAATAAAACCCCGTATACATGGTATACGAGCACAAGGAGAAGAATCTCATTAATGTCCATGAGGGTGTTTCACAAAGATCCTAAGTTGAACTTAATTCTAAGTTGGAGTTAACAAGTATGGAAAGCCATTAGTTTCTTTGAAAAATTATTTTAAAAGTCCCCTTTCAAAGGCATAAAATGTTGATTAAAATCATTAATTTTTCTATTATCAAGGAGATGTTATGTTCTTGATGCAACATTTATGAAAAGTCTAACGTTATTGCGTACATTATTTGATTTTGAATATATTGTATTTCAAGGCTACATATGGCTTTCCATAATAGTTAAGTCCAACTTAGAGTTAAGTTCAACTTAGGATCTTTGTGAAACACCCCCCTAGTCTTCTTATATATGTACAAACTATTGCAATGGCGTCTGCGATCATGAAATGGTCACGTGATCGTAATTACGAATGATGACTCACTTTGAACAGCATCATTCTCATGCATGTGGCAATATCAAACATGTTTAGGAGCCCGCATGGCGCCTTGAAGGTATATATACATCATTCATGAGAAATGGCGTAGTTAAGTGGGAGGGGGCAATGGAGGCATGGAAGGGGGTGTAAAGTCTGTGCCCCCCTAACAAATCAGCGTACCCCTTAATCAGTCCGACCACGTTTATATATACGCCACTGGTACGTACCCCATCGTTCTGCCCCCCCCCCCCCCCCCCCAATCCGATTAATTTCGGTTGATCCGGGTACGCCACTGTGCATCTCTCCTACTGTCTTTACACTATCTAAAATGGTATTCGTGGCAATTTCTTGGATGACTAATTCTGACATCAAAAATTAAAGTTAATTGAAAATGGGATCGCACGTCTTACCTCTATTGATAAGGAGAGACTTGGAGAACGCTCGGTACTAGCGTGTTCACATGACATAACGAAATTCTGCAGCACGATATTGACACTTCAATTATTCAACCTATTTTGATGAAAGATATGAATTATTAATGGACAAACAATGCATGATTAATGAGAGGAAGTTATATTCATTATTTGAATTTAACTCAAAATTATCTCATCAAACAGGCATATTTTGTTTACCAGTGAACGATCGCGTTGGTTCTGCATGGGCTTTCGATGATGCGTTACAATTCGTCAACAACAAAAAAGTCCTGAACATTAAATTGCATACATTTTAATTGATAAATCTATTAACTCTTTCAAACTTCAAAGGCACTTTTGGGGAGAGAGTTCGCATTTTGTCTAGCTTTTAACGTCTAATTATGATAATCTTGGAAGATTTGTACGCATGGACCGCATGTATACAGTTTAAAACTCTGCGTTCTGCGCATGTCCATACAGACAACGCCCATACAATGATCAGCCGAAGATAGCAAACTCCGTTAGCTCAAAGGGATAGTTGAGTTCTGGTAAGGAGAGTACAGTTTTAGTGAAACTGAATTTTAGTAACCAAAACCTGCATCATTACATTACAAACTAATAGTTATAACTAGAAAGGAACACAAAATTACAAATGACGTAGTAAAGATAATGTTATCATTCAAAAAGAGCCGTTAGTTAAAACGTAAGAGGGCGCTCTCTAAACACTCATCGGTTTCAACCATTTTGAATAAAATATTGTGCATGTGATGCTTTGTTGAAATAGTGATTAGATAGAGAAATAACCAACAACTATTTAAATACCTATTTTGTAACTTTTTTGAAAAGAGGAAGCATTTTTTTGAATTTTTAACGGCTGGTTCAAAATTCTCTAATAAACCCGGGGCCCCGGGTTTATTACAAATTGTTATATTTATGGATATTTCAGCCGTTTCTGAACCGATTTTGATCAAACAAAGATGATTTTATTGTTTAAATATTATGCTCTTTCAAATTTTACACTCAGTTTTTCATTACCTCACAAACCAATTAAGTAGTCTAGCGCCCTCTCTACCAAAACTCAACTTTCCCTTCAATATTTGAATATTTCTTTCACGCTATAAATAAATTCCCTAACATAAATGACATCAGATTATATTAGCATTTATTATCACCCCTCGCATAATAGAAGCCTCAATAGTCGGACAATCGAGACAATACTTTTGTAATACGATGAAGACCCCGCATACAATACCAAACATTTAAACAAAACAGTTGACGGACACTATAATTATGGATACATTTTAAAGGGGTAGTTCAGTTTTGGTATAGAGGGCGCTGCACGAAATAATTTGTTGTGAGATAATGAAAAACTGAGTGTAAAATTTGAAAGAGCATACAATTTGAATGGCAGAATAAATCTGGGGCCCTGATATATTCGATGATTTTAACAAAATAAAAAAAATGCTTACACTTTTTCAAAAATATTCAAAAGAGGTTGTTGATGATCTCTCTATTCAATCATTATTTCAACAAAACATCACATGCATAATTTTGAATGAAAAAAGATTGAAACCAATGCTTTTTTATAATGGCTCCTTTTGAATGATAACATCGGGCTTTTTACTTAGTCGTTTGTAATTTTCTATATACCTTTCGAGCATGGTGGAGTTATTTATGTTGTAATGTCATTGTGCAGGTTTTGGTTACTAAAGCTCAGCCTTACCAAAACTGTACTATTACCCCTTTAAATTGTTTGATAAAACCAGTTACCGAATTAAACGTGCATATAATTCATGCAACATGATATCGATCAATGATTCCCGAAAAAGACGTCATGAATACCTTTAATAGACGATTCGCTTGGAAGAAAGACTACATTTTTGCATCAATATAAGCATAACATCTTCATTTTACCGCGGTGCAAGTTTTAGCTCAATTAGAAATATCACTATCAATGGTACAATAACGATCGCAACAATTTTTTATTTTTCTTCTTTTATAATTTAAAAAACAGTTTAAAAAAGGGTTAAGGACAAAAAAAATCATCAAAACAAACATACCTTCACAAAAACTTTGATGACATAATTAACACAAAAACGTTACGCAAGGGCAAGTTGTGGATTAACATTAGCTATAAATCAAATGATCATTAATTCATTATATTCATCAATAAATATATTCAAACACAAACTCACCATGCACAACATCACGAAAGCAAAAGCTAACCAAAAATTATTTTGTTTACACAGTCAAACCTGTATTAGGGGCCACCTGTCTATAACAGCCAACCTGCATGGACATCTAGAAAGAGATCCCCTGCTGGGGAAACTATGTTATGGAACCTGTCAATAATTTTCACCTGTCTACCGTGGCCATTTTCTTGCTTCCCTAATTAGGTGGTCACTATACACAGGTTTGACTGTATCTTTACGGATCTTTATATACGGATCGAGAAAAACTCACCATTTTGAAGCCGAATCGTGGGGGGCAGATGATTGCGCAGGGGGACGGGCTGCTGTAACTCGCGAAGAGAGTGGTGAGCAGGCGTGTCGGACAATCTTCTGGAGCGGGTCGGAGCGACTCCCGCCTTTTTATTGAGGAGCCCCAAGATCTTAGCTTTAACCGACACAATCACAGTGCGCATGCGTCGAATAATGATAACTGGGGAGCTGGTGGAGGATGATACGTTTTCGCACACTATAGATATTGTAGAGATGGTTCATATTCATGGCATTTATACGCGATACTGCCGAAGATGTATTGAAGAAATACTGACGAATTTGTATTACAGATAAATGCTGCCGCGATACAGTGTTTGTAATAGTGTTGTGATCTTCATTTCGCAGTTAAAATATAATAACATAGTGGGTTTGTGTACGTATTATTCGTATAAACAACTAGTCAACTATTATAATATTCCTTGATATTTTTTTCTCGATTTTACAAAATATGAATGTAATATTAAATTTGGTATATTTTGTTTATTCAATTTCTAACAAAATCATGAGTTATTAGCAGGTATGTTAGTCGTCGTGTATGTCTTCACGGCACGGGCGTAGACATGACATTGATACCCATTCAAGTGGGGGGGGGGGGGGGGGGTGATCCATTCATCCATCCCCCCCAGTTGAATGGGTATTACGTAACTCGCTACGCCCGTGCTTCACGGTTGCAACTGGCCCAGGGTGGGTAAGATGTATATATATCACTGTGCTTTGCTCGATGGGTATGCAATTATAGCAATATGACTTTTGGTTAATGAATAATGATAAAGTGTCACGCCATAATAACAATAATGCTGACTAATTACTAAAGGTTTGATACACTTCTCCAACCGAGGTACTAGAACATGAAAAGAAAACGTTTTATTGTTGTTTTTTGTTTAAAACATATTAAATGAATACAATGAAGCAAAAGAGGAGCGCCGATGGCGGCCCGAGTTCCAAACGATTTATTTGTCAATTTGTATTTTAATACGCAATGACCGTGATTGCTGAGGGATTTGAACAAACCGGGTCTGGACCTTAGACTAATCATATTCACCGGTGACTCACCACCATTAATGAGTGACGTCATGTTTTGCATTTGGAGGAGCAGCCAAAATGATGTCGTAGTTATTTTTTTTGTCTTGGGTTTTGGTGCTCATTCAAATGGGGTTATTATGGGGATCTATTAAATTTGTTTAACATGTTCAAAAACTGACGTTGGGTTGATGAAATGTGTATTTCTGTGATCTATTTCTGATGTCCAATGAGTGATGTGAAAATGACATGGCACATAGATATCATATTTTGACCGAGTAATAAGCGAGTTATATTTGCTAACTCATTGCACTAACTTTGTACACACTAGTACACAGTTTATGACAGTTGAAAACCCGTAACTAACTTAGGAGCTTATATGAAGAGCTTATTTCCAAAAGGGGCTATATCCACTTTTTCAATTTCGGAGAAAATCAGGTTTCTTTGTCCAACTTTGTACACGCGACTATGGGAATATGGAAATTGAACGTTCCATATTTTGATTTTGATCTCATAATTCGTCCTAAAATTCATATTTCTAGATAGCTACGTAGCTTATTAATGCGCTGATATCGTTAACTCATTTGTTATGGAAAGTGGATAGAGCCCCTTTTGGAATTAAGCTCTTCATATGTTTTTCTACCATAAGCATCATTGAATTATTGTTATTAGTTGTTAATGACAACTTATTATACAAGTCTTAGTTACTACAATTCAGTTTGACCAGAACTGTACTACATGTACCTGTTTAAATTCTGAACATGACAGTATGAATAATATATTATAGTATGCTTATCTTATGAATTATACGCGGATGATCAGCTTTGAATTTCAGTAGTTGCCTGTGGCAACCATGCACGAGGTTATTGTAAATGGTGTCTGTTCCTGGCGTTGCTCGCTGTACTTAGCATAATGATTATTGATAAAAAGAACCTTTACAACCTCAATTCCTGCCCATACCGGTTATCATTATTCTCCGACGTAGCATATTGAATAAGTTCACGCACCGTGAAATATCGCGTAAACAATAAACTCGGCATTAGCAACCGTTTCTAACCGTTCTGACATTCTGCTATAGAAACGACGGTTCCTGATTGGACAGTTTGACTAGTGAGGAGCATTTTTGTTCTGGGATAAAGCAACGGTTGTTATTCCGGTTTCTTTCCATTCCGTACCCTTTGTGAAAAAGCAAACGAACACACAAAACCGTTAAAAAAACACGCATTTCCCCCCGCTGTCACGACAATCGAATAAGTACAGTATTAGGCCTATTACACAGTGTGAGCATTCCACTAAAATCTGAAATTTCGTCTAAAATATATTTGTCTACAAAAAGTCTGAAGTAATTTCACATACCATGTAAGCAAACGTGCATAATTATTTTAGCAAAACTCTGTGAAAATCATGACTACAAGTATAATTTATAAATGAATTCGGAAAAACAAACAAATATAATCATTCAGCATTACATTAGCTGCCGTGGGTGGTCGGGCAGATTGGAGGGGGTGTATATGTATTAATACTATTATGTATATATTTCTTCATTTTAGAACGATTTTCGCCTTATGTTTGTCCAGGGTACACTCCCATATCCCTGGTTTGTCATTGCTTTGAGCAATTTATGGGTGGGGGGGGGGGGGGGGGGGGGAGGCACGTGCCCCCCTCTCCCTCCACCCCCGTATCTACGCCACTGCTGTTCGTCGTATGACCCTAGGTCATATTCAAACTCTTTATCACGAGCCATGCATCCATCTCAATCCAACGATAATCTAATAATTATGGTACACTTTCTATATTGACAACTTATTTGTAGCAAATGAATTAGATTTAATGAGTAAACTTTGGAACTCAGGGACGCAACGCCTTGTTCAAATGTTTTTAACATGTCTTATTCATCCGATTTATGATACTAGGGTTTTTTAAGTACTTTAGCAAACAAGTTTGTGTAGACTTGTGGACTTTTGACTCACGGTTGCAATGCCTTGTTCAAATGTTGTTATCTACCCCAGTTTTATTGTATTTATCTATCATATCAGGATGTGCAAGAAATTATGCCAGTCATATTCATATCGATTGGTGCCTGAATGAAGTAACGTTAGTAATAGCATAATATACACAGGGTGGTAAACAGTGAACGAAACCTTGACAACCATGTACAGCCTCGCTGTAAAAAAAAAAAATTCACCTGTCGATGCGCTAATTGGATGGTTTGCATGGACACCTAGGCCCAGTGGCGCGATTACGGACCAGCGACATTTACCATGGTAATAATATAGATCATTGGCTCGAACTCATCAATGTCAATTACCAATATGCTAGAATGATATGAAACCCACAATAGCGTGGCAGCGCACAGCTTTTATTCTCATCCAACCATAAAGACGTATCCAAGCTTATCTAGAGATCAGTGGAACTATATACATAGGGCTGGGCCTGGGTCAGGGTCGAGCTGGGTCTCGCCCCCTTGAGTCGCAATATTATTTTGTTACTGAGGAACAACGGCATTCTTTTTTCCGCGAGGAATTCCTGGGTATATAAAAGTCGCATGCCGCCCGTTGCCTCATTCAAACGTCGACTGCTTACAGCGCATTACACGTTACAAGCAATTTCCGTTTACCTCAACTGAACATTTTCTTTTAGCTTTGCCGTTGTATCTCAACATTAAACCTCAATATGGTAAGTGGCTTTGCGTTTTACTCAATATTCTACATGTTTATGTTTATCAATGTTATTATTGTTTATACCAGTCGCTTCCTTTATTTTTCAATTATAATTTATATATATATTATTACTAACATAACAATTAAATTAGGTAAGCTTTGTATTCCTCCTATCATGCCTATGCATGATAGTTTTGCAATGTTGAACTATTTTAGAAATGTTTCATGTATTCGCAGACCAAATTAGCTCAAGGGAACGCTAGGAAGAATTATACAGATATATTATCATGTATATATTCATTTGGACATTATCATTGAACAGCGCTCTAGTGCAAAGCATGGCAATGCATTTTTACAAGACTGTTTTTTTTTTGCCGACAGATAGCATTAAATAAATCGTACCAGGATGTATTTCTTACCTACACGACTCGGAATATAGCCTTAGGATCATTATCTTCATAATCCAGGGTCGATTTAGTTCGGATGGGCAAAAAATCGGAAATATCGGCACTTTTTAGCGTATTATTCCAGACTGAAATGGCGGATATACTAACGGGGCAAGTGCGCATGCGCAACCGAATGCACACTCGCACTTGCGCAGTTAGTATACCGTCAGTTTGTATCACGTGTTACAAACAAAAATGTCCGAATGATAAATGTTGAATGTCTCTACAAACGTTCTTTTGAACTAACAAACTCCTACTTCCATTAACTAACTGAGACTCTAAATTGTTTAATAACATTGTTTTACTATAGCATAAACATTCAATTTGGTAAGCTTTGAATTGCTCATAATCATGCGTTATAGTTTTGCAACGTATAGTCGCAGTCTCGCAGACCAATTCTATTGGTATAGTATTTGTGAATTGTGGCCATCTATCTACAAAAAATTACCAATATATTTCAGTCAAAAGGTATGTGTAATTGTCAATCATATATACCAAATATTTATTATCATTCATAATGAATCTAGGCACTTTGTTCATATTTTAGATATGTACTCGTTACATAATTAATGCTTTGCTATATTAGCAACATATTATATAATACGGAAAAATTATATATACGTATAACTTATGTATAAATATATTGTTTTACTTCTTTCAGCGCGAATGTATCTCTATCCACGTCGGACAAGCCGGTGTCCAGATCGGTAATGCCTGCTGGGAGTTGTACTGCCTGGAGCATGGCATCCAGCCTGATGGTCAGATGCCCTCTGACAAGACCATCGGAGGAGGCGACGACTCCTTCAACACCTTCTTCAGCGAGACTGGAGCTGGCAAGCACGTTCCCCGCGCCGTCTTCGTCGATCTCGAGCCGACTGTAGTCGGTAAGTTTTTAAACATCAATGTTTAAACATTACTGATCGTGCAGAGTTGAGTTTTGGTAATATCTTAGAGAGTATAGTTTTTGGTCAAACTGAATTTTAGTAACCAAAACCTGCACCATTCCATTACAAACTAATACATGTAGTTATAACTCCACCATGCTCGAAAGGTATAACAAATAACAAATTACAAACGACTATTAGTAAAAAGCCAGTTATCATTCAAAAAGGGCCGTTAAAACTCAAAGGGCGCTCTCTAAAAACTCATTGGTTTCAACCACTTTTAATACAAAATGTGTGCATGTGATGTTTTATTAAAATAATGGTTGAATAAAGAGATCATCAACAACTTATATGGTTCATCTTTTGTACATTTTTGAAAAGTGCAACTCATTTTTTTTTACTAGCTGGTTCAAAAGTATTGAATTATTGTGGGGGCCCCACAGTAATTACAAATGGTTATATTTATGGACATTTCGGCCGTCTCTGAACCGATTTTGATCAAATAAAGTTTATTCCGTCATTAAAATAAGTATGCTCTTTCAAATTTGGCACTCATTTTGTTATTACCTCACACGCCCTCTATACCAAATCTCAACTATGCCTTTAAGTTTATAATGTATAATATACACTATGATTAGCAAGGGTATTGAACAAGTGCTTCATCCATTTACCACATTTCTGATAAGTTATTGTATGTACTGTGTCGTCTCACTTATAAGAAACATTATCCCAAAATGAGTACTAAGATTTGTATATTCCATGGCATAGGGATGACATTGAAATAATTTATTTAAAGAGCAATAAACGATTCATTGTAAGTTCATACATTTGGCAAAACGTCATAATATGATAATCTATATAAAGGATTTTCTGTGAACCAAAGGCTAGCCCTGGGTTTTGTTATTAATCAAGCAACATGTGGATTTAGTATTACAGTAATACATGTTAACAAATGATACAATTCGATGAACGAATCAACAGTGGCGTGTCGAGGGAGTGGGGCTATTGGGTCCCATGCACAGCCCCATGTCGTTTTGTTTTTTTCTTGTTGCTTACCTGTGAGCCGGTAGTTTTTTTAATTGTTGGATCTTGAATATCTAAAATCGCAGAGCTACCGGTCTCCACCCCCAGGTTTGTAGGCTGGAGCCCAATAATCCCTAGCTACGCTACTGTATGTCATCCCACGAGTATAATATAGTGGTCAAGTGTGACGTCATCAAAAACATATTTTTATAATTTCTAAATTTGAACTTCATTTTCCGAAAGAGCATCAAAAATAATGTCCAAATGTTGAAAATCAATCGAATATGTTAAGTATTGGCTGAAATATGCCCATCTGAATGATTTGGTTTGTTTTCAATAGGAAATAACTGTTATTTTGCTCTGGTTCATAACGTTGTGAACCAGAGCAAAATTTAAGGGATTTCCAATTAAAATTTATTGATTCGGATGGTCATATCTCAGCCAATAGGTCACATATTCGATTGATTTTCAACCTTTGGGCATTACTTTTGAAGTTTTGATGCTTTTTCAGAAAATGAAGTTCAATTGAGAAATTCTAAAATTATATTTTGTTTATGTCACAGCTTCGGTACTCTATACTTTTTAATAAGAATGATTTGAACATGATAGAAAGCAGTATAGCAAAATGTAACATGTAAGATTTTTATCATCTCTTCGAATCCGAATATCCATTCTAATAACTTCTCATTCTTATTTTAATTTCAGATGAGGTCCGTACCGGAACCTACCGTCAGCTGTTCCACCCTGAACAGCTTATCACCGGCAAGGAGGATGCTGCCAACAACTACGCCCGTGGTCACTACACCGTCGGCAAGGAGATCATCGACATCGTTCTGGACAGGCTCAGGAAACTGGCTGACCAGTGCACAGGTCTCCAGGGATTCCTCATCTTCCACAGCTTCGGTGGCGGCACCGGCTCTGGCTTTGCCTCCCTGCTCATGGAGCGTCTCTCCGTCGATTATGGAAAGAAGTCCAAGCTCGAGTTTGCCGTCTACCCCGCCCCTCAGGTATCCACTGCTGTCGTCGAGCCATACAACTCCATCCTGACCACTCACACAACCCTTGAGCACTCAGACTGTGCCTTCATGGTCGACAACGAGGCCCTCTACGACATCTGTCGTCGCAACCTCGACATTGAGCGCCCAACCTACACCAACCTGAACCGTCTCATCGGCCAGATCGTCTCTTCCATCACCGCTTCACTGCGCTTCGATGGTGCCCTCAACGTTGATCTGACAGAGTTCCAGACCAACTTGGTGCCCTACCCACGTATCCATTTCCCTCTGGCCACCTATGCCCCCGTCATCTCCGCCGAGAAGGCATACCACGAGCAGTTGAGTGTTTCTGAGATCACCAACGCGTGCTTCGAGCCCGCCAACCAGATGGTGAAGTGCGATCCCCGACACGGCAAGTACATGGCCTGCTGTCTCCTCTACCGTGGAGATGTCGTCCCCAAGGATGTCAATGCCGCCATCGCCACCATCAAGACCAAGCGTACCATCCAGTTCGTCGACTGGTGTCCAACTGGCTTCAAGGTCGGTATCAACTACCAGCCACCCACCGTTGTGCCAGGTGGTGATCTTGCCAAGGTCCAGCGTGCCGTCTGCATGTTGAGCAATACCACTGCCATCGCCGAGGCCTGGGCCCGTCTCGACCACAAGTTCGATCTGATGTACGCCAAGCGTGCCTTCGTCCACTGGTACGTCGGAGAGGGTATGGAGGAAGGAGAGTTCTCCGAGGCTCGTGAGGATCTGGCTGCCCTCGAGAAGGACTACGAAGAAGTCGGTGTCGACTCCGTCGACGCTGAGGGCGAAGAGGAGGGAGACGAAGAGTATTAGACGTGTACAACTCCACTACAGATTCCTGTTGATTGTCGAGTCCGTCGAGGACTACGAATAGGTCGGTGTTGACAATGCTGATGGAGAGGGTGAAGAAGGAAAAGAAGAAAAGAGTATTAACATTAAATTAATTCACCCGTCCGGAACAATTTTTATGGAAAAATATTCCTACAGCGATATAATGCACCTTAACAATCTTCTTTCTTTAAACTTCATCTAAACAAAAAATATATCTTTGTGGTATACAAACACATCAAGCCGGAATAATATAAACTGGAAACTAAGTTCGTATAGTTAAGAGATAACAAATCTATTGTCATTTGACATCTTGATGACGAATGTATTCCAAAACATATTCTTTGACACCCTAAGTTCAAATTATATCTGTAATACCATTCTTTATCGATTCCTTAAATCGCCTCGGTTTGAAATATGGACGTACTATTCTTTAGTAATCCACATAATACTGTACTAGGTATGTGAATTCAGCTAACCTGGAGTATAATGGATAGTGAACTACCTGAATAAACAACTCTCATTATTTTATAGACAATTAAATGTTAATGTTATTTCACCTTGTGAATCACGAAGATTATCAGAAAGTGCCAATACTTAACTTTATTTTGTTGTATTTATATATTTTAAATTGAAAAATTTAATAAAAACACATTAAAGTAAGAATTTTCGTTTTCTTATTTTTGTTTTACTAGAACATGTCACTGATATTTGAAGGGGACGTTGTGTTTGCAAATTATTGTAAGATATGTCTGAATGATGTGTGAAAGTTTCATTGAAAAAGAAGTTAGAACACTGCTTTCCTGGTTTAAAAAAAAACGAAAATTTGCGTCAGCTTTTACAACTAATTACACTTACTGTATGACGTTTATGACCGTCTGTAGACGCTCTGGAGCTGAATGATTATCAATGATAGATATCTTCAGACTTCATACTAAAGGGGCATTTGAACAAAATCTAACCCTATTTTATTCATCTTTTACCATAAGCTAAACAACACGGTAGAAGAGATATGTGGAAGCTCAAAGTAATTTGTGTGGAGTTAAGACACTTTACAGGTGCACCTGTAAGTGATCCATTAACAATACAATACATGTACAACCAAAATCACTCTGAGCTTTCACACTTCTCTTTTACCTTGTTGTTTGGCTTATGGTAACGGAAGAATGAAATGGGTTTCGATTTTTCAAATGTCTCCCGGATTATGGAGATGTATTTAAGATTGAATTTGAAAGCGCCTTTAGATCGGTACATCATTGAAGTCTCAATTTCACTTTTTTGGGGGAAATATAAAGTTGATGGATCACTTTAGGGCCTTGCAAAGTTAACACAAATTCCAAACATCCAAATAAGATTTGGAAGTGGGTGGGTGGGTCCAGGGGCATTTTTGATAATACAAAATATACAATTGGAAAACCCCCCAAAATAAAGATCAAGTGACAAAAAGTGCACTTACTCGTCTCAAATCATAATATACTGATTTTTAAAAAGTCATATGATTTGAGTTTTCTGTCCATGTCGGAGATGGATAAAAAAAAGAAGACGTTTGGATAGGGGGTGGGTGGGTGGGGTGAGCTCTGTCCAAATTTGTTTTGGATGTTTGGAATTTGTTTTAACTTTGCAAGGCCCCTTAACGTGATTTACATACGTGTGTGTAATGTGTGGTATGTGTGAAATGTGATTAATTTGTATGGTACTTAAAGGGATACATGTAGTACAATTCTGGTCAAACTGAATTTTAGAAAAGTATTTAATACAAAACAACAGCTATAGATAATTAAATGATGTGCTAAAAATGGTATTTTAAAAAACATATAAACCGCTAAGTTGCACGACTGTTTTCATTATAAAAAAAGCAGCCGTTAACACAATTTTGAAAACAACAGCTATAATTAAATGATGTCCTAAATGGTATTTTAAAAAACATATAAACCGCTAAGTTGCAGGACTGTTTTCATTATAAAAAAAGCAGCCGTTAACACAATTTTGAAAACAACAGCCATAATTAAATGATGTCCTAAATGGTATTTTGAAAAACATATAAACCGGTAAGTTGCAGGACTGTTTTCATTATTAAAAAAAAGCAGCCGTTAACCCTAATCCCATTAGGGGGGGGGGGGCCTTTTTGGCCCCCCCCCCCCCCTGTCGTTTTTTTCGACGTGCATCTAGACCGATTGGAATTTCACGTTCAAACTTCATGACTTTTTTCTCTCAAGTCTCCCGCATGTTTTGATATATAATTCACCCCGGTCGGACTTGTAGAACTGATTTTAGAGGTGGATAATTGCTCAGCCGTCACAAAAAAATGCAATTTTTGTACAGGTTTCTATGTAATTCATATATCCGATGCCATGTAAACTCCAAATCTGTTAGCCTACCGGCAGAGGAAGATCGGCCCTGTACTGTAGCGGGGATTTCATTAATACAGCGTATTTGGCCGGTTTGACCCCTACCGTAGAGCTCTCCGAAAAGGCACTTTTTCAAACGACGATATCTCCTTTATTTTATCACTTTTTTGCGCTCTATTTTTTGCAATATCATAGTAAATATCTGGAGTTATTGAATATTTAAGTATATTTATTATACGAATCCTGTAAATAATTCAATTTCCACGTTAAAAATGTGTTTTTTTACAAAGACAAAAACTTTGAAAACAACTCGAATTTTGACACATAGTTTTATTTTTGAGCCCAAATGAAAGTCTAACGTATATAATCGCAATTTATTCTTCTTTCCGAAAATATAAACATGGGGGTGTAAACGTTTTAATATGGGTCAGGATCCAGCAAAATCTAACACAACTACAATGTCAAAAACTCATCAAAACACGACCGTTGAGAAGAGACGATATCCTGCTCTGTGATTGGTCAGTCAGCGGCCGAGAGGAATTACGTCATTCCCTTCGGACTGGGGCGTATTCTGCTAGCGCAAAATAACTATCAAAGTGTAACTTATTTAATATACAGTCATAATTATTTGTAGTTTTACGGTACAAACGGATGAAATGACCTTAGATAAACATTTGTAAGGATATCTAACAAACGATAACAACTTTCATATACATGTTTATGAACGAAATTCAGTCAGGATATGATCACTGCAGTCCCACGTACTGTATTCCAAGTGTGGGAAAAAATGTTGAGTAGTGATTTATGTATGCAGGCATTGTTTACCTTGTGTTCGTCCAGTATGTGTGAGCGTGCTTAGGATTTATGGCATTTATTAGGGATACATTTTGTAGATATGTACACATTTCATGTTCAAAGTTTGTAACATTTGACTAGTAGGTGGCAATTTTTATATACTTTTAGGTACTGATAAGGAACACTAAATGATTGGTAAAAACAAGAAATCTGGAAATTAAATCCCCCCTTTTAGTTTTACTGAAACAATATTATTACATCATACATGTATATCTCGTCATAAACATTGCATACATCACAAAGAGTGCAACACAAATATCTGCTATGTTCAAAACAAAAACAATCACTCACATAAACATACATACATACATACACACACACATACATACATACAGACATACAATGTATACATAATACAAAGTACATACATATGTATACATACAAACATGCATACATAATGTAAGTATACATACATCAATACTTTTTTGTAATTTTGTTTAGATTTAATATTTGTTTATATTATTAAATTATTATTATACATACACACACATGCAAATGCACCTACACAACAACACATGACACACATACACATACATGTAATTGTAACACTTGGAAACAAGGAAATCATTTGATATTTTTTTTAATGAAACGTGTTATATGAAAATAAACATGCAGTAGACATCTGTTAATAATAATAGCAAGTGTGCCATTGATTGATACAAAGATATCACAATAATAAGATGTTCAGATGGCAAGAATATACTGTTTGTAAAAAGGCATTTAAGGATTCAATTATATAACATTTAGTCTATACGATCATAGAAAAGCTTTCTCCATGATTAAATAAGTGTAAAACGCCATGAGGGTATAAGGTAACTGTTTATGACACATTTGTGAAAAGCAATTTATCATCTTACTAGATACAAAAAAATATCTCTAATTCAGGGCTCCACAGTCAACTTTTTTTCTCAGTGGCCTAATTGGGCCAGTAAAATAACTTATTCTCCTATTCTGTGGTCTGAAAGAAAAATTACTTGCCCCAACAATGTTATTTAATGAGTAATCAATCTGCTTGACTGATCGGGCCACAACAATATTACTTGCTGGCCCAAAGTGCAATTTTGTGTGAGTGTCAGTGTGAGTGTTGATCCCTGTCTAATTGATAACAACCTTGACATAAATGAATCCATGAATATAATTACACACTTCTGTACAATGTGTACTTGTACATGCAACAAGCTAAGGCATGGACTAGATGTAAACATGGAATAACATATTTACCATACATTAAAAATTATCATTTGACAAGTGCACTGTTTGGATGATAAAAGTACAATTTTCACTCAACTTGTAAAGCAACTTGTAAGTATGAAACATGCTAACTTATCTGATCAATCACTGGATTGCATTTAAGGTAATAATACTGTACACTGTTTTAACAGGTACACAAGAGTCATTGACCTCAGATTAACATGTAACAAATAATTACAGGGGGAAAAGATAAAGAAAACAAAATCCACCTATTTTTCTGCATGATCAATATGGATCATGATCGAACAATGAATGCAGATCCGATAATCACTTACACCATTAGAGCTACAATGTACATGTAAATAGTAGCCAAGGGCTCCACACTCATCTTTTTGCCTTTTTTTCCAGTCAAATGATTTTTTCCCTATTTCTGATCGCTCGATTAAAATATTCACTGGCCCCAAACATTGATTTCGTAATCTTTTTACTATTCAAAATATCACTCTTCCTGATCAAGCCACAAATTGCCTAATTTTGTCCATGTCATGTTGAAAATCTGCTTGCCCCCTCAGGCCACCAAAATATTGAATTTTATAAATTTTTGCTGGCCCAAGGTGCAATTTTACTGGCCCCAGGCTAGTGGGCCAGTGTGAGTGGCAAGCCCTTAGTAGTCCCCGATATTAGAAAAGAAATAGCCCCAGAAATTTGAAGCCCCCGAAAGTTGGAAAAGTAGCCCACAAAAACTTTCATAAAATTCAAAAGGGAGCCCTGAAATAAAATATAAACTTTGTTCCTGAAAGAGTACATGTATAGGTAAAGGTACATAATTTCAGCCCTAATACAGAAACATTGATTTCAGTACATTAAAAAATGTCATACTGTAGACGGTATTCAAAGTCATATAGATCTATACTCACCGCTGAGTAGAAGCTAACTGACAAACTTGTAGATATACATACATGTAATCAAATACTTACATGCAGTTGCCTTTCACAACAACAGTCTTTCTGAGCTGAGATTGCTTGCATGAAATGAATCAAACTGTTCAAAGTCCAAGTTCAGCTCAATATCTCAGCGATTTAACTGGAATTAAAATGTTCCTTCTTGTGAATCAAAGTTCATGAACTGTTCATTTCACAATACAGAAAAAATAATTATCTGAACTAAGAATTGTTATTTTCTTTTAAATGTTTAGTCTAATTTCAGCTTAGTCCTATTTTCTAAAAAGGTGAAGTATGTGTCCATGTTTTCATTTCAGTGTTACACATTTTCTCAAATCACAATGTGTCCAACTCCATGACTGTGCTAAAACAAGTAGTGTTTCTACTGTGCACTAGAAATCTGCAACTTTGCACTGACATTCAGTTTCTCATGGTCTTCCTGAAGTAAGACTTTACCAGCATACCGAAGATAAGTACACTGACAACAGAGTCCATTTCCTGATGTTGTTGTCGCGAAGCGTGATGTCGCCCACAAAGACGCTTGCCACATCCATCTTCTCGAAGATGACTGCCTGGATGACGACGCTCTCCTCCCCTTCCACGTCGCTGACATCCGACATCTGGCCTACGATGATGTTGCAAATAGTAGTGCGTCCTTCAGCGACTCCGATGAGATCCCTCATCTCGCCACTGATTAAGCCGCTCTTGATGTTTATCATCCAAACTTTAATGAAGATCTCACCATTGAAACGTACTTCATCACTCCCAACTTAGGCTGAATTCATGTCCTTATTCTTGAATGTTTTATGATTTGTTCACACTTTTTGTCTCTATACAGAACTACAGCAACAATATCATTGTCAATATCAATGATTTAAATGTTTTCTCAAAGTCTATTAATAGTTGCCCCAGGAAAGGCGGTATGTCAGGCCTGCTAAATGGCCTTGGGAAGGGTATATAAGGCCTGCCTGGGTGATGTATTGTTTAGTGAGTTGAAACCCAGACAGTTGAGTTGAGACCCAGTACAGTTTCTAGTATCGTTTGCATGCTGTTATCTAGTGTTTCGTCGTATATATCACCGTTACATCGATGTGTAGTATCGCAGTTTAGTTTGTACATACCAGTTAGTACAGTAATTTAATCCGCGAGCCGGTCGCCAGCAAGCACCTATCACCAGCGGACCAGGACCCTGGGAGATCTGGCCGTCCCGTCAGCTCAGCAGTATGTCTGTAGCGTGGGCCAACCGCGGACGCTGGCGGGAGCATCGCAATCGCATCAGGAGCGCCGCTGTCGTCAGGGAGTAAGGTGAGGGTGACCGATCCTGTGACAACATGATCACATCCCCATCCACCGAACCGATACTGAATGTCGGGCCACAGCTAGAGAAGAAAGAGGGGAAGAAAAAAAAAACAATCAACATTCCGCAAGAATTCTAGACATACATGTAGCATGAATCTGAGCATTGTATGCACTGTCAGTATTTTAACAGCAGAGCCAAATTTAAAGACACGTATGTCGAGTCAGAATATTCCGATCAGAAAAATGAAGAAAACAAAAATGGCTTGTCTCATTATTAATTAGTCTAGACAACATTTCCTTTAAATTTTGTGCAATGATTTTGCATCATCATGATCATGCATTTATAGTATGGGAACAGTACGGATTGAGCAAGATAAAATGTAAAGCAGCCATCACAGATCATGAATACAATTTAGACAGCCTAGACTTTGTTTTACAACTACAACTACAAACTACAAGTACAATAGAATAGTACAAACAACAAGAAAAGTAAACTTCAATTGTGTATACAGTAATACTCACTGACACTGTCTCTCACACTCAGTCACACAAGTCACAAAAAATGCTGACCTAGGCCAATATAATATATATCTATAATCATGCCGTGGTATGGGTTAAACAATGGATGTCGATGTCGACAAATTCAATATTTTCTAAGCGCAGAGACAGTCAAGACGAGTGAAGAACAAACAAATCAAATATCCATCACCAATTTCAATAGGTGGGGCAACATCGAATCTCCAAAACAAGTCTAGCTCCGCGAATGCAGGACGAAATTTCACGCTTATGCGAAGGTCATGTGACACAGCATACAGCTTTATCGTAGCTCATTCTAATAATTTTTCGGATTTAGCACCAACTTTGACTCAAAATTTGACACATAGTTTTATTTTTGAGCCCAAATGAATTTGGTGTCAAAATTTGCGCCACAATATTGGCTTTCCAGTGCACATAAAATGTATTTAATCCATGTTTAATATGGGTCAGGATCCAGCAAAGTTTGAGGGCATGCAAAATAATTTTTTTTTCAATAACCCTTCTTTGAAGCAGCATAACTTTGCACAAATACATCATATTTGGTCAGAAAATAAACGAAATGATACATTGATTATTGCTCTTCAAACTTACCATAACATTGTGTCGGCAGGAATCCCATTTTGTATTTCAGGCCACCGCCGGTAATCACGACGTGCATATTCCACACATTATCAACATCAACGCTAGAACGCTAGAGGGCGCTATAGGGCGTTGATAATAAACTAGACGTGTTTTTATTCCTCTGCTATTAGGCTGCTGTTACAATTGTTACATTGAATCATAATTTTGATTATTGCTTTGTTATTAGTTTAATTCATACACTTCAGAGATAAATTCTACTTAAAAATCAAAACAAAAAAAAACAAAAAAACAATAAAATACATAAGAATAAAAACAATGAAATACAAAAGAAATAAGGAAATATCCTTATTTCTCGAGCTTTTCTAAAAACATGAAGATTTGAAACTTCATGTTTATCATTGAGATACTCAAAAGAATTTTTTTACAGAAAACCTGAAGAAATCCTGTAATTTCTCTTGATTTTAGATGAAAATCCAAATTTTCCCCAAATTCGTCAAAAATTTGCATATTCAAAATTTTCATTAATTATTAAAAAAAAAATAGTGCTCAATTTTTTTTTATTTTTAAATTCTTATTCTACTCGACTTGTTTTTAATACGTATGTGCCAATTTTCAAGTTAATCGGTCCATTCGTTGCCGAGATTTGAGGGGGGGGGGGGGGGCCAAAAAGGCCCCCCCCCCCCCCTAATGGACTCGAGTGATCAAAATAACCCAATGGGATTAGGGTTAACACAATTTTGAGAGCACCCTCGAGACACCTGAAAGTATCAACCATTTCTGTGTCAAAACTGTAAATGTGATATTTGGTTGCAATAATTATTCAATAGAGAGATCATCTAAAACAATTTAAAGCCACTTTGGTATATTAGTATAATGTGTGGGATTTATAAATATTGTCTTAGATTATTGAATCATTGTTGGGCGCCACCGTATACACATATACACGTATACACGTGCCCCCAAGCGTTAACATATTGTAAGAAAATAAATAAATAAATAAATAAATGATGTCTGTCCCCCAATAATGTGTATGTGCCCCCCCCCCCCGCCCCCCCCCCCCCACCCCGCCCACTGGTAAAGGTTATTAGGTTGCGAGATGGTGTTCATATGAACGGAAATTATCATAACTTGTAATCTAGCCTGAGAAAATAGTGATTTGATTAACATAAAAGGGATATATTTACATTGTCCAAATCCTCAAAATCCAATTGGAATTCTAGCCTTGTATTCGTATTAACAATAGACTGGAGTATTAACAATAGACTGGAAGCATGGGACCCGGTTTCGTTTTCCCCCTTTCGTTAACAAATTATTTACGATTGAAGTGTTCAAATGTTAAACTATCCACTGGATAGTCGTAACCATGTATAAAATCAGTGCAATGAGTTTGTGAACATCACTTTGCATTTTTGCTCATTACTCGGCCATATAACGTCCTTTTAACTTGAAATGCTCACACACGATACCCAGTGGCCATATCAGATAACAACAATATACATTGTAGCAACCATCCATCACTTTTTGAACATGTCAACAAAGTTACTAGATCTAGTAACTTTGTAGACATGTGCAAAAAGTTATGAATGGTTGATAACATGTGTATTGTTGAGATTATGATATGTCCACTGAGCATACTGAGTAGTGTGTGAAAATTTCACGGTAAATGGATATTATACAAAAGCCAAGTAATGAACAAACATGCAAAGTGATGCAAAGTGATATTCGCTAATTCATTGCACCGACTTTGTACACAGTTATAACTTTCCAGTGGATATTTAAAAATTAGAAAACTTCAGTAGTAAATATTTGTTTAACGAAAGGGAAATACGATTAGGATTGGATTGGATTTGGACAATGTAACTAAACCTAACACAAAAAGTAAGGTCCCCCCCTGCTCATAATTTATAACCAAGAATCATTTCAAGATTTCGATGCGCCAAAATATTGTTATAGGTAGTTAGGAAAACAATGTGTACGAATAAGAGATAACCGTTACTTCATGGTTGAGTAAGCACAACTTAAGAACAAAATGGTCATTTTCAAAATTCGCAAAAGTAATATCATTGTTGCAGTTTACTGAGTATTGAGAAATGTAAAATTGCACTGTTTTTAATGCATTTAACCACATGTTCCATGAACAAAAATCAAAATTAATGGAATTTCAAACAGCACTGTGTCACAAACATAATCAATGCATTCAGCCACATGTGCTGTTTCACAACAATGTACAGTCATGCACAAGTTCTTGTGACTTAAAAATTGGTAATTTTGTCTTTAATCTGTGTTCATTGAGCCATGAAGTGATTAAGATCTCTGATTTGTACACAAAATGTACAATAACAACATTAAACATGCTGTGGCAAGACGACAACGTGAAACAATTATCGATTATGAAATTATGAGGAGTTGTTTAGAGGGGACTTACTTTTTGTGTTATTTTTTTATATATCTATCAGGCCATAGTTCGTCCAGACGTTTGACAAAGCCCTCCTCATGACATTTCCATTCTCCTCTATCTCTAGCTATCCTGGGCCACGTGGCCGTTCCCATGTATGATGTTAGTTCATCTCTCCATCTTTTCTTTTGCATTCCTCTTCTTCTCTCTCCCTTCCTTGCATCGGCGCCGAGAGCATTGTTCACAAACCATGCTCGCCCCCCACCCCCCCCCCCCCCCAATGCATTGTGTTTCCGGATGAAATCGGCGCCGGTGCTTCATTGGTTGCCATTCTGTTAAACGATATGTCCATCTACGGTCCTGAAGTCTTCCTACATGCCCAGCCCATCTCCATTTTGATTCTCTTACTTGCTCCATAATGTCTTTAAATATCCTGTGCCTTGTGTCTCATGACTTTTGTCTCTCAGAGACAAATGCAATTTGTGTCTTTCTATACCTCATTGAGTTGTCACAAGCTTCTGTTCTAGTTATTAGGTTTAGTTCCTTTAAAGATCTCGAAAATACAAATTCATTGGTACTTTTTAATTAGACGCTTCATTGTACTTCGTGTTTTTCTTTGATGTTATAAAACAAAATATGAACCCACTGTCTATATACTACATACTACTATACTACTACTACTGCTACTACTACTACTACTACTACTACTACTACTACTACTACTACTACTACTACTACTACTACTACTACTACTACTACTACTACTACTACTACTATTACTACTACTACTACTACTACTACTACTACTACTACTACTACTACTACTACTACTACTACTACTACTCATGGGCGTAGATCTGTCATTGATACCTATTCATCAGGGGGATGATCTATTCATTCACCCCCCTGATGAAAATATATTATGTAAGTATCTACGCCCATGCTACTACTACTACTACTACTACTACTACTACTACTACTACTACTACTACTACTACTACTACTACTACTACTACTACTACTACTACTACTACTACTACTACTCCTACTACTACTACTACTGCTACTGCTGCCCCATTGCCGTTTGAATCTTACCAATATGTATATGGCTTATGCAAGCATTATAACATTTATAATAATCATGATAATGAGAACATACATATTTGAAGAATGTTAATGCCAACAGCTTCATTTCATGCTCATTCCTTTGTATGCTGAACGTTTGTTGCATGGATTATTTTGCTCCTTTTAGTAATGAAGTTGAAAACAAAAAAATCACCATTAGAAATCTGATTGATTGAAAAAATCACGCTAATCTATACCACACTACACAAGGTGAAACTGAACAGACAACCAAAACGTCTTTAGCCCGAATATCATCATATGATTTTGCCGGATTATGACATGGTTTTGCTAAAAATGACACGGTTTTGCTGAAAATTACAAGGTTTTTCCCGAATTGTATGTGCCGTTTGCCGAAATCGTTTTCAAAAACTTCCCCCTAGCCCCTCTCCTCGTACTGCTCTGTGCACTACCTAATGCCCATTCAAATGCATAATTTAGCCGAGATTTATTCAATTGAAGTTATCCACCAGACTGTGCAAGCATTTCAATCGGGTCACCGTTCATATTCATATGGGTTCGTGTCCCAATAGTGCAATGTCGTTGTCATGGACGCTATGCTCAGGTCACGTACATCATGTACACAATAAAATCATAAACAGTTCTGACAATAAACGAGACCTTGACAACATGCCCCCTCGCTCTAACAAATCTACGGGAGCTTATTGGATGATTTGCCTGGAAACCTATAGAGTCGCCTTTTTTGTTTGTGAGGAGCAACGGTTGATTTTTTTTTCTTCTGGTTATGAGCCCCGGTATAAAAATCGCACGTTTGCCGTTACCACGACATTCGACATCGAACTGATTGCTGACAACACATTACAGTTGCAAGCATTTCATGCACCTCAACTTCAAACCTTTTTTTAGCTTTGAAACTCAACCTGAAACTTCAAGATGGTAAGTGGATTTTTCCGATTCGACATGTTTATCAATATTATAATTGTTTACACAAGCCGCTTCATTTAGTGGCGATATATCGCGTTTAATACACCACGTTATTCTAACTTGAATTCTCAAATTATTTGTAATAAGATATAAAGTGGAGCAATATATATACATTATATCAATAATATGATCACCTTTTAAAATCCACAATTCAAAACTTGCATTATTATTGTCTTATATGAAAGAAAAACTAGTAAATAGCTAATGTGACAAGATTAGGAATTTGACATTTCTTTCAGTGGAATTATTTAGATTTTAGACCTCGAAACCGTTTAATTAGTCTAGGATCCGCAGACCCTTTATTGTATTTTGTGCTGCTTCGTACCTTTTGTTTACAAACCAAATACTTGATTTAATTTGGTTAGGCATAAGTATATCAAAGTGATTCAGTCAGACGTTTGATGTAACATGTTTTATTTGTCTGTTTTAACATGGTAAAATTTGAACTTGGTAAATGTTTAACTTGATAAAAGTTTAATTTGATAAAAATGGTCCATGATATATACATAGATTCAGAATAGAACGGAAATGGGACTGTCCCATGTGATTTAGGGAATCATTTATTGAACTGGAAGAAACCTGCCTGAGAAGGGAAAAATTAAAATTATTGGAAGATTTATTTTAATATAATAGCTGCGGAAGGTATGTGGAATTATAACTCATACATTAAACAAATATGTTAATATTCATTATACACTTCAATTGCCTGTTCATATGTCAAATCTGTTATAGCAAGAATCATATCAGATGGAATGTTTATTTATTGCTTTATGTGTTATTACTTTATATAGCGTGAGTGTATTTCCGTCCATATTGGCCAAGCCGGAGTCCAGATCGGCAATGCCTGCTGGGAGTTGTACTGCCTGGAGCACGGCATCCAGCCCGATGGTCAGATGCCCTCTGACAAGACCATTGGAGGAGGCGATGACTCCTTCAACACCTTCTTCAGCGAGACTGGAGCTGGCAAGCACGTTCCCCGTGCCGTCTTCGTAGATCTCGAGCCGACCGTAGTCGGTAAGTTTTTATAGCGATAATACAAAAAATAATCTGAAATTAACTAATTCTGTTGTTCATTTTATGTGTGAGGATAATTGAAAAGAGCTCCTAGCAATTTACAAATGTCACCCTTTTGTCAAAACAATGAATGGAAAAGAGCCAGGTTAAAGTGGTCTTCCCTTTAGAATCGAACCTGAAATCTCCGGATACATAGTTCGGCCCTCTCACAAATAAGCTAGAAGGCTCATAATGATGGCGGTCCTACATAGACTCTAACTTACTTCATGCACGAGCTTTGAGAAGTTTTCAATTTGACACATTTCTGGTCAATTACTTGATGTTTGAATATCAGTGATGGTCCTAAAAATGAGCACTTCATAATTTGTTGGTATTCAATTAAATGATTATAAAAGGAATACACGGTTCGCTGTATTTTGGCTTCCATAAAATAATCATGGTAGGCAAATACAAGTTGATAAACCGCAAATGAATACATGTCTGTGATCATAACCTAGCCATAGTCTAGGATAATCATCAAGTGTATGTGGAAATTATTTCTAAGCTCCAGTGTGTTAAATTAAAGGAAGATTCGACAGTTATGATATACATATGTCATAAAAATGTTGCTTTTCGAATTTAATTCAGGTTTTAACTAGTACAGATCTTTGAACATGAAATAATACATTTTGTCATAATACAAACTATTATATTTTGTGTATTTTCTCAATGTTTAGATGAGGTCCGTACCGGAACCTACCGACAGCTGTTCCACCCCGAGCAGCTCATCACCGGCAAGGAGGATGCTGCCAACAACTACGCCCGTGGTCACTACACCGTCGGCAAGGAGATCATCGACATCGTTCTGGACAGGCTTAGGAAGCTTGCTGACCAGTGCACAGGTCTCCAGGGATTCCTCATCTTCCACAGCTTCGGTGGCGGCACCGGCTCTGGCTTCGCCTCCCTGCTCATGGAGCGTCTCTCTGTCGATTACGGAAAGAAGTCCAAGCTTGAATTCGCCATCTACCCCGCCCCTCAGGTCTCCACTGCTGTCGTCGAGCCATACAACTCCATCCTGACCACTCACACCACCCTTGAGCACTCCGACTGTGCCTTCATGGTCGACAACGAAGCCATCTACGACATCTGCCGTCGCAACCTCGACATCGAGCGCCCAACCTACACCAACCTGAACCGTCTCATCGCCCAGATCGTCTCCTCCATCACCGCTTCCCTGCGTTTCGATGGTGCCCTCAACGTTGATCTGACTGAGTTCCAGACCAACTTGGTGCCCTACCCACGTATCCATTTCCCTCTGGCCACCTATGCCCCCGTCATCTCTGCCGAGAAGGCCTACCACGAGCAGTTGAGTGTTTCTGAGATCACCAACGCGTGCTTCGAGCCCGCCAACCAGATGGTTAAGTGCGATCCCCGTCACGGCAAGTACATGGCCTGCTGTCTCCTCTACCGTGGAGATGTCGTCCCCAAGGATGTCAACGCCGCCATCGCCACAATCAAGACCAAGCGCACCATCCAGTTCGTCGACTGGTGCCCAACTGGCTTCAAGGTCGGTATCAACTACCAGCCACCCACCGTTGTGCC
>JBAMJV010002386.1:0-58533 GCA_037951105.1 Echinarachnius parma | reverse complement strand
GGGGGCGGTGGCAATTTACTTCCCTGTTTCCCATTATTCCATCACTCCCCAACTAACATCCCCACCCAAGGCAGGTTTTCTTTTTAGGTCATATTTGTCTTTATTCTTTTTTTAAAGACTTATTTTAATCTTTGTTTTCCGATACACACTGCTAATTAATGTTCAAATGTTCACATTTAACTGGTAATTGTAATGTTATGTTAAGTCATACACTTGTTTCATGTTTTCATTTCATTTCCATTTTTCACACAGTGCTTGGGTCATTTCTTTATCTATATTTGTCTTCTGTTTTTTAAAGAGTTATCTTAATCTTTCTTTTTGAGATACACGCTGCTAATAAAGTGAAATGGAATTGTATAGGCCTATATTCCTATAAAGCTACACTCTCATTTGTACGAAACGAGCGAGTAGCTTTATAGGAAAACAATACAACTAAAGAAATTAATGAAAAGGATTGCACACATTTCAAAGATGTTAGCCCGTAGACGAAATAGAATGTATGAACGCCTACATTTTAACTTTGAGGACGAAATCGAATGCTCTCTACCTGATTTTCTAAGTTGAATGGTGTTATTTTAATTCGGTTTGACAAAAGTTGGCAATCGCACGGTCCAAAAATAAAATTGAATGCAATTATTTGCTAATTGAAACACGATCCTGATCTTCATTCAATTTCGTTCTAAATTGCGTGCTGTTAATGAACATTTGAGTGCTATTTTGACGAAATTGGCCGGGGAAACCTATAGTAATATCATGGGAACGTGTTGTTTTAGCACTGTGCGCGCCTAGCAGACGACTGGCTGGAATATTCCCTAGGGAGTGAAAATGTGCCCTTTGTGTGCAGGAATGATTGCAGTGTGTATCCTTTGACCGGGGTAATAATAATAATAGGGTAAAGCGCTATGATACTCATGGGAAGGGCGCTTTATAAATGACCGTTTTTATTATGTAAATACATCTTTACCTTCACAAATAACCGAAATGTCCATAGACTGATCTTACTCTACTTGTCTAAATTCACTGATATCAACGAATGTGCATCATCTCCCTGTATGAACAGAGGGACATGTACGGACCGTGTGAATGGATACGGATGTACATGTGCTGCAGGATATGCAGGAATACATTGCGATACTGGTATGATAATAAAGTACTTTATCAAATAATACATATAGGACATGACATTTTGTGTAAATACCCTAATAATAAAAACTGGGAAAGATCCTACGCACATACACATGTCTGTTCGTACCGTATTCAGAGCTTATCATTGCCTTTACAGTTTAAGACCAGCTGGCTCTGACGTAGAGTCTTGTACACGCTCTTGGTTAGGAAATCTGATTCCGCATACGTATTGCACTGGTTACCGCTAAGTAGCTGAAGAGAATATGTTTAACTTTTCCTAAATTTTACGCAAATAAAAAACAAAAACATGAACAGCTGCATCTTGCCTGGTATTTCGTCATCTTTGTGATTCAGTCCTTATGCATATTATGCCGGGTTGCTAACGGATAACGCTGTTTCTCATCTTAATTTTCGAAACGCTTGTTCATAGTTTACCCCCTAAATTATTATTTTGTCTAGATTCTCAAGCACCGATCATAACTGACTGTCCAACGGATATAACTGAGAATTCCAATTCTGGGACGCAAGTCATTATCACATGGACACCGCCTACTGTCACTGACAACTCCAGGGTGTTTACTCTAACTTCAAACTATAGTCCTGGAGACTCGTTTGCCATCGGGGCAACGACAGTGACCTATACCGCTACAGATGCATCAGGACTAACTGCAACGTGTTCGTTTGCTGTCACGGTAGTAGGTAAGAACAAACTGACGTATTAAAGTAACACGAGTACTTGAACTAAATGTTAAGCTATCTCTCGTAGTTCATAGCATTCCAGAAGATGTCCTCATATATGTTTTTATTTGTTTCATGTGCGTAAACTATAATGTCAAGTCTAAGTTAGTTATCCAGGTCAGAGCAGCATATGTTGTTAGATGAATCCTCTTAAAGCCATCGGGAAAGCATCGTAGAAGGCAGTCATTTATCACAAGCTGCACTGTCTGGTCTGGATCCTGCAATCACACGCAGGGCTTTTTTAATCATTTTTCATCGGTTAAGATGATAGCCTGACCTAGCAAAAAGTGTTCGTACCGTATTCAGAGCTTATCATTGCCTTTAGGGCAGTTTAAGACCAGCTGGCTCTGACGTAGAGTCTTGTACAAGCTTGTGTTAATGAAATCTGATTCCGCATACGTATTGCACTGGTTACCGCTAAGTAGCCGAAGATAATATGTTAAACTTTTCCAAAATTGTACGCAAATAAAAAACAAAAAATGAACAGCTGCATCTTGCCTGGTATTTCGTCATCTTTGTGATCCAGTCCTTGCGCATATTATGCTGGGTTGCTAACGGATAACGCTGTTACTCATTTTAATTTTGGAAACGCTTGTTCATATTTTACCCCCTAAATTATTATTTTGTCTAGATTCTCAAGCACCGATCATAACTGACTGTCCAACGGATATAACTGAGAATTCCAATTCTGGGATCAATGTCATTATCACATGGACACCGCCTACTGCCACCGACAACTCCGGGGTGTTTACTCTAACTTCAGACTATAGTCCTGGAGACTCGTTTGCCATCGGGGCAACGACGGTAACCTATACCGCTACGGATCCATCTGGACTTACTGCAACGTGTTTGTTCGCTGTCACGGTAGTAGGTAAGAACAAACTGACGTATTAAAGTAAAACGAGTACTTGAACTAAATGTTAAGCTATCTCTATTAGTTCATAGCATTCCCGAAGATGTCCTCATATATGTTTTGATTTGTTTTATATGCGCAAACTATAATGTCAAGTCTACGTTAGTTATCAAGGTCAGAGCCGCATATTTTGTTTGATGAATCCTCTTAACGCCATCTGGAAAGCATCGTAGAAGGCAGTCATTTTTCACATACTGCACTGCCTGGTCTGGACTCTTGCAATCACATGCAGTGCTATTTTTCATTTTTCATCGGTTAAGATGATAGCCTGACCTAGCAAAAAGTTTTCGTACCGTATTCAGAGCTTATCATTGGCTTTAGGGAATTTTAAAACCAGCTGGCTCTGACATAGAGTCTTGTACAAGCTCTTAATTAGGAAATCTGATTCCGCATACGTATTGCACTGGTTAACGCTAAGTAGCAAAGAGAATATGTTAAACTTTTCCAACATTTTACGCAAATAAAAACAAACAAACATCAACAGCTGCATCTTGCCTGGTAATGTATTTCGTCATCTTTGTGATCCAATCCTTATGCATATTATGCTGGGTTGCTAACGAATAACGATGTTACTTATCTTATTGTTCAAAACGCTTGTTCATAGTTTACCCCCTAAATTATTATTTTGTCTAGATTCTCAAGCACCGATCATAACTGACTGTCCAACGGATATAAGTGAGAATTCCGATTCTGGTTCCAAAGTCATTATCACATGGACTCCACCTACTGCCAACGACAACTCCAGGGTATTTACTCTAACTTCAGACTATAGTCCTGGAGACTCGTTTGCCATCGGGGCAACGACCGTGACCTATACCGCTACAGATGCATCGGGACTTACTGCAACGTGTTCGTTCGCTGTCACGATAGTAGGTAAGAACAAACGGACGTATTAAAGTAAGACGAGTACTTGTACTAAAAGTTAAGCTATCTCTCGTAGATGATAGCATTCCCGAAAATGTGCTCATATATGTTTTTGTTTGTTTCATGTGCGCAAACTATAATGTCAATTCTAAGTTAATTATCCAGGTCAGAGCCGCATATGCTGTTTGATGAATCCTCTTCAAGCCATCGCGAATGCATCGTAGAAGGCTGTCATTTATCACATGCTGCACTGTCTGGTCTGGATTCCTGCAATCACATGCAGGGCTATTATTAATTTGTCATCGTAGCCTGACCTAGCAAAAAGAGTTTGTACCGTATTCAGAGCTTATCATTGCCTTTAGGGGAGTTTAAGACCAGCTGGCTTTGACGTATACAGGTATAGTCTTGAACAAGTTCTATGTTAGGAAATCTGATTCCGCATACGTATTGCCCTGGTTATCGCTAAGTAGCCGAAGAGAACATGTTAAACTTTTCCAAAATGTTACGCAAATGAAAAACAAAGACATCAACAGCTGCATCTTGCCTGGTAATTCGCCATCTTTGCGATCCAGTCCTTATGAATATTATGCTGGGTTGCTAACGGCTAACGCTGTTACTCATCTTAATTTTCGAAACGCTTGTTCATAGTTTACCCCCTAAATTATTGTTTTGTTTAGATTCTCAAGCACCGATCATAACTGACTGTCCAACGGATATAACTGAGAATTCCAATTCTGGGACCCAAGTCAATATCTCATGGACACCGCCTACTGTCACCGACAACTCCGGGGTGTTTACTCTCGCTTCAGACTATAGTCCTGGAGACTCGTTTGCCATCGGGGCAATGGCAGTGACCTATACCGCTAGAGATGCATCGGGACTTACTGCAACGTGTTCGTTCGATGTCACGGTAGTAGGTAAGAACAAATTGACGTTTTAAAGGCAAATATGCCAGTGTTAAAATGGGTAGTCAGCAAAATCCAACTCGCAATCCCCCGTAATTTCCCGAGGTATATGTGTAATTGATCAATCTAAAGCGGTGCTTAGGAATATCTGAACACGGGCCTTCATATGAAAATGCATGAATCATAACAGCTGGTAGCTATGTACCGAGCGATAAACTGTACATTGAGGTAGTCGAACCGCTCGAGCTGATAAAATTGAAGCGGCACCTGTGAAGTCGAGTTCGGTTGAGCGTGTTGAGTAATTCTTTCGCTCGTAAAAATCTCTGATGGATCTCTATTCGACCATAATTCGAGTACCTCCTTGGTATAAAAAAAAACATTTTGAACGCGACTGTTTTCGACTCGGCCGTTCGTGAACTGGCACAGTTTGCGATCGCTACTTATAATTGAGAAAGGGGGGATTACGTACCGTGCGTAAAAGTGCGCAATATGGATTCGCGCGTCTGATATACCCGTCTAAATCGCCTTTAAAGTAACACGAGTACTTGAACTAAAAGTAAAGCTATCTTCCATAGATCATAGCATTCCCAAAGATGTGCTTATATATGTTTTTTTCATATGCGCAAACTATAATGTCAAGTCTAAGTTAGTTATCCAGATTAGAGCCGCATATGTTGTTTGGTGAATCCTCTTAAAGCCATCGGGAAAGCATCGTAAAAAGCAGACATTTAGCACATGCTGCATTGTCTGGTATGGATTCCTGCAATCACGTGCAGGGCTTTTTTAAAATTTTGATCGGTTAAGATGATAGCCTGACCTGATAGCAAAAAGTGTTCGTACCGTATTCAGAGTTTATCATTGCCTTTAAATGAGTTTACAACCAGCTGACCCTGACGTAGAGTCTTGTACAAGCTCTTGGCTATGAAATCTGATTCCGCATACGTATTGCACTGGTTACCGCTAATTAGCCCAAGAGAATATGTTAAACTTTCCAACATTTTACGCAAATAAAAAACAAAAACATCAACAGCTGTAACTTCCCTGGTTTGTCGTCATCTTTGTGATCCAGTCCTTATGCATGTTATTCTGGGTTGCTAACAGATAACGCTGCTACTCATCTTTATTTTCGAAACGCTTGTTCATAGTTTACCCCCTAAATTATTATTTCGTCTAGACTCTCAAGCACCGATCATAACTGACTGTCCAACGGTTATAACTGAGAATTCCAATTCTGGGACCCAAGTCATTATCTCATGGACACCGCCTACCGCAACCGACAACTCCGGGGTGTTTACTCTTACTTCAAACTATAGTCCTGGAGACTCGTTTGCCATCGGGGCAACGACCGTGACCTATACCGCTACAGATGCATCGGGACTTACTGCAACGTGTTCGTTCGCTGTCACGATAGTAGGTAAGAACAAACGGACGTATCAAAGTAAGACGAGTACTTGTACTAAAAGTTAAGCTATCTCTCGTAGATGATAGCATTCCCGAAAATATGCTCATATATGTTTTTGTTTGTTTCATATGCGCAAACTATAATATCAATTCTAAGTTAATTATCCAGGTCAGAGCCGCATATGCTGTTTGATGAATCCTCTTCAAGCCATCGCGAATGCATCGTAGAAGGCTGTCATTTATCACATGCTGCACTGTCTGGTCTGGATTCCTCCAATCACATGCAGGGCTATTATTAATTTTTCATCGTAGCCTGATCTAGCAAAAAGAGTTTGTACCGTATTCAGAGCTTATCATTGCCTTTAAGGGAGTTTAAGACCAGCTGGCTTTGACGTATAGGGTATAGTCTTGAACAAGTTCTATGTTAGGAAATCTGATACCTCATACGTATTGCCCTGGTTATCGCTAAGTAGCCGAAGAGAACATGTTAAACTTTTCCAAAATGTTACGCAAATGAAAAACAAAGACATCAACAGCTGCATCTTGCCTGGTAATTCGCCATCTTTGCGATCCAGTCCTTATGAATATTTTGCTGGGTTGCTAACGGATAACGCTGTTACTCATCTTAATTTTCGAAACGCTTGTTCATAGTTTACCCCCTAAATTATTGTTTTGTCTAGATTCTCAAGCACCGATCATAACTGACTGTCCAACGGATATAACTGAGAATTCCAATTCTGGGACCCAAGTCAATATCTCATGGACACCGCCTGCTGTCACCGACAACTCCGGGGTGTTTACTCTCGCTTCAGACTATAGTCCTGGAGACTCGTTTGCTATCGGGGCAATGGCAGTGACCTATACCGCTAGAGATGCATCGGGACTTACTGCAACGTGTTCGTTCGATGTCACGGTAGTAGGTAAGAACAAATTGACGAATTAAAGGCAAATATGCCAGTGTTAAAATGGGTAATCAGCAAAATCCAACTCGCAATCCCCCGTAATTTCCCGAGGTATATGTGTAATTGATCAATCTAAAGCGGTGCTTAGGAATATCTGAACACGGGCCTTCATATGAAATTGCATGAATCATAACAGCTGGTAGCTATGTACCGAGCGATAAACTGTACATTGAGGTAGTCGAACCGCTCGAGCTGATAAAATTGTAGCGGCACCTGTGAAGTCGAGTTCGGTTGAGCGTGTTGAGTAATTCTTTCGCTCGTAAAAATCTCTGATGGATCTCTATTCGACCATTATTCGAGTACCTCCTTGGTATAAAAAAAAACATTTTGAACGCGACTGTTTTCGACTCGGCCGTTCGTGAACTGGCACAGTTTGCGATCGCTACTTATAATTGAGAAAGGGGGGATTACGTACCGTGCGTAAAAGTGCGCAATATGGATTCGCGCGTCTGATATACCCGTCTAAATCGCCTTTAAAGTTACACGAGTACTTGAACTAAAAGTAAAGCTATCTTCTGTAGATCATAGCATTCCCAAAGATGTGCTTATATATGTTTTTTCATATGCGCAAACTATAATGTCAAGTCTAAGTTAGTTATCCAGATTAGAGCCGCATATGTTGTTTGGTGAATCCTCTTAAAGCCATCGGGAAAGCATCGTAAAAAGCAGACATTTAGCACATGCTGCTTTGTCTGGTATGGATTCCTGCAATCACGTGCAGGGCTTTTTTTAAATTTTGATCGGTTAAGATGATAGCCTGACCTAGCAAGAATTGTTCGTACCGTATTCAGAGCTTATCATTGCATTTAGGGGAGTTTAAAACCAGCTGGCTCTGACGTAGAGTCTTGTACAAGCTCTTGGCTATGAAATCTGATTCCGCATACGTATTGCACTGGTTACCGCTAATTAGCCCAAGAGAATATGTTAAACTTTCCAACATTTTACGCAAATGAAAAACAAAAACATCAACAGCTGTATCTTCCCTGGTTTTTCGTCATCTTTGTGATCCAGTCCTTATGCATGTTATTCTGGGTTGCTAACGGATAACGCTGCTACCCATCTTTATTTTCGAAACGCTTGTTCATAGTTTACCCCCTAAATTATTATTTCGTCTAGACTCTCAAGCACCGATCATAACTGACTGTCCAACGGTTATAACTGAGAATTCCAATTCTGGGACCCAAGTCATTATCTCATGGACACCGCCCACCGCAACCGACAACTCCGGGGTGTTTACTCTTACTTCAAACTATAGTCCTGGAGACTCGTTTGCCATCGGGGCAACGACAGTGACCTATACTGCTACAGATGCATCAGGGCTTACTGCAACGTGTTCGTTCGCTGTCACGGTAGTAGGTAAGAACAAACTGACGTATTAAAGTTACACGAGTACTTGAACTAAAAGTTAAGCTATCTCTCGTAGATCATAGCATTCCCGAAGATGTGCTCATATATGTTTGTGTTATTTTCATATGCGCAATCTATTATGTCAAGTTAGTTATACAGGTCAGAGCCGCAGCAGCATATATTGTTTGATAAATCCTCTTAAAGGGACATTCCCTCTTTTGCAAGCCAAATTTCAAAAGTTGCGAGGTTTTTGTCTAATATGAAAGAAAATGTCATTAAACGGCATGCCTGAAAAATTAGAGCTTGAAATCTCTTTTTCGTGGAGTTATAGCCCTCAAAATAATAAAACGACAGGTCGCGTTTAATTGTGCACTTAACGTGTATTCACCCGGTGGGAAAGTTCGCTCACGGATTCCACGGAGTGCCACAGCGCTATGCGTGACCCCTATGTGTCCCGCGCTAGCTACATAACCCGCACATACATCACAATGTGTAAGCGGTTACTAAACAAAATATCAAAAACTAGCCTAAACTGACTACGTGTAATTATATATTCTTCATTTTTTTTAATCTTTTCTTGTGACATACCTTTACAAATGTCGGCTTCACAACACCTTTACAGTAATAATTACAATATTGTTGTAATATTATGCTAAATCAGTTAAACTTCTTTATTGACCGATATATAGTTTGATGGAGGGAAGCATTCGTTTTTCATTCGTAGAATCCAAATTACATGGCTGTTCGATCTGATTGTTTGGGGGTGTGTTACATTCATACCCATCCGTCAATTGGAAACTGTTCAGACGTTTTGTAAAAGAGGATCTGTCCCTTTAAAGCCATCGGGAAAGCATCGTAGAAGGCAGTCATTTATCAAATGCTGCACTGTCTGGTCTGGATTCCTGCTATCACATGCAGGGCTATTTTTCATTTTACATCGGTTAAGATGATAGCATGACCTAGCAAAAAGTGTTCGTACTGTATGCAGAGCTTATCATTGCCTTTAGGGGAGTTTAAGACCAGCTGGCTCTGACGTAGAGTTTTGTTTGTCTAGAAATATGGTCGTCTCGTGTGGAATTGTAAGCGATACCGATTTCGCTTTTAAAATTTTGCACTGGTTACCACTTAGTAGCCGAAGAGAATATGTTAAACTTTTCCAAAATGTTACGCAAATGAAAACTAAAGACATCACTGACAGCTGAATCTTGCCTGATATTTCGTCATCTTTGTGATCCAGTCCTTATGCATATTTTTTATTATGCTGGGTTGCTAACGGATAACGCTGTTACTCATCTTAATTTTCGAAACGCTTGTTCATAGTTTATCCACTAAATTATTATTTGGTCTAGATTCTCAAGCACCGATCATAACTGACTGTCCAACGGATTTAACTGAGAATTCCAATTCTGAGACCCAAGTCATTATCACATGGACACCGCCTACTGCCACCGACAATTCCGGGGTGTTTACTCTTACTTCAGACTATAGTCCTGGAGACTCGTTTGCCATCGGGACAACGACAGTGACCTATACCGCTACAGATGCATCGGTACTTACTGCAACGTGTTCGTTCACTGTCACGGTAGAAGGTAATAACAAACTGACGTATTAAAGTAACACGAGTACTTGAACTAAAAGTTAAAGGGATAGTTGAGTTCTGGTAAGGAGAGTACAGTTTTAGTGAAACTGAATTTTAGTAACCAAAACCTGCATCATTACATTACAAACTAATAGTTATAACTAGAAAGGAACACAAAATTACAAATGACGTAGTAAAGATCATGTTATCATTCAAAAAGAGCCGTTAAAACGTAAGAGGGCGCACTCTAAACACTCATCGGTTTCAACAAATTTGAATAAAATATTGTGCATGTGATGCTTTGTTGAAATAGTGATTAGATAGAGAAATAACCAACAACTATTTAAATACCTATTTTGTAACTTTTTGAAAAGAGGAAGCATTTTTTTGAATTTTTAACGGCTGGTTCAAAATTCTCTAATAAACCCGGGGCCTCGGGTTTATTACAATTTGTTATATTTATGGATATTTCAGCCGTTTCTGAACCGATTTTGATCAAACAAAGATGATTTTATTGTTTAAATATTATGCTCTTTCAAATTTTACACTCAGTTTTTCATTACCTCACAAACCAATTAAGTAGTCTAGCGCCCTCTCTACCAAAACTCAACTTTCCCTTTAAGCTATATCTCGTAGATTATAGCATTCCCGAAGATGTGCTCATACACTGTTGGTCATAATGTTGGAATATTTTTTTTTTTTAGATCCAACTTTATTATTTTCCCTGTTTTTTGCGCCTAATTAATCATTTTAAACTAAAAATAATAATTACATTATGTTTCCAAACTACCTATGTACAATACATGGTAGCATGAATTTGCATTAATTAATGAATTCTTTTGTTTTGAGCTTTGAAAGGCAGGACCTTTGATGATTGGCCCCTTTCCTTCTCCAAAGCGTATGTCCAATTTATGGGTCATTTCTCAAAGTTGGCCGTGAGATTTTCAACCAAAATTGGCACAGAGGCTCTCGAGGCCATACCCGGTCCAATGCCATTGGCTACCCGCCGAACGATGCTTGTGCTCCACCAGGAAGGGGTGTCAACAAGCAATGTCCACTATTTCGTTGGACTATTGCATGTTAAGGTCTGTAAAGTCCTCAGATCTCATCGAGAGAAGGGTCAATTAAAGCCAAGATTATCTCTAGGACGTCTACGATCGACCACACGGATAGATTATCGCAAATTGCTTAACCTGTGCCGTAGAAACCGGAAATGCCAAAAAGGAGCCTTCGCCGACTATGAAGAAAACACTATGGAATCAACGCCTTCCGCCAAACTGTACATCAGCAATCCCTCTAACATGGTCACATAGCAAGACAAACTACCAAGTGTCAACCCAATACCATGTAACCGAGATTTACCGGACGTCCCTGGACTAGGGAGCCCAGAAGATTTCCGCCTGGACACTAGAGATATGTCATCTTAATGGGTACGAGCCATACCACTGTTGGGACGTCACAAACTCAAGTCGTTTAGTGAATGCAGATAACTTGGAACTTCTCGCCACGCAATCGGCGAACCATTTGTCTTCCATCTGTTCGGTCAAGGATGTTATGGCTCGTACCCATTAAGATGACATATCTCTAGTGTCCAGGCGGAAATCTTCTGTGCTCCCTAGTCCAGGGACATCCGGTAAATCTCGGTTACATGGTATTGGGTGGACACTTGGTAGTTTGTCTTGCTATGTGATCATGTTAGAGGGATTGCTGATGTACAGTTTGGCGGAAGGCGTTGATTCCATACTGTTTTCTTCATAGTCGGCGAAGGCTCCTTTTTGGCATTTCCGGTTTCTACGACACAGGGTAAGCAATTTGCGATAATCTATCCTGGTGGTCAATCGTAGACGTCCTAGAGATAATCTTGGCTTTAATTGACCCTTCTCTCGATAACATCTGAGGACTTTACAGACCTTAACATGCAATGGTCCAACGAAATAGTGGACATTGCTTGTTGACACCCCTTCCTGGTGGAGCACAAGCATCGTTCGGCGGGTAGCCAATGGCATTGGACCGGGTATGACCTCGAGAGCCTCTGTGCCAATTTTGGTTGAAAATATCACGGCCAACTTTGAGAAATAACCCATAACGATGACTCGTTGGACATACGCTTTGGAGAAGGAAAGGGGCCAATCATCAAAGGTCCTGCCTTTCAAAGCTCAAAACAAAAGAATTAATTAATAATGCAAATTCATGCTACTATGTATTGTACATTGGTAGTTTAGAAACATAATGTAATGATTATTTTGAGTCTAAAAGGATTCATTCGGCGCAAAAAAAAGGAAAAAGAATAAAGTTAGATCTAAAAAAAAAATATTCCAACATTATGACCAACAGTGTATATGTTTTTGTTTGTTTCATATGCGCAAACTAAAATGTCAAATCTAAGTTAATTATCCAGGTCAGAGCCGCATAATGTTGTTTGATGAATCCTCTTAAAGCCATCGGGAAAGCATCGTAGAAGTCAAACAGTTACCACATGCTGCAATGTCTGGTCTGGATTCTTGCAATCACATGCAAGGTTATTTTCATGTTTGCATCGGTTAAGATGTTAGCCTGACCTAGCATTACGTGTTCGTACCGTATTCAGAGCCTATCATTGCATTTAGAGGAGGTGAACACCAGCTGGCTCTGACGTAGTGTTTTGTTTGTCTAGAAATATGGTCGTCTCGTGTGGTATTGTAAGCAATACCTATTTCGCTTTTAAAATTTGTCATTCTTGTAAGTATTTCTAGTCATTATCTGTTATGTGTAATTTTGAATATTGACATATTTATACGATCTATTGCTTAAATCAAAAACTCACGTCCAAAAACTCATGACATCTACTGTGATGCCTTTTTTGTACTGATTATTGGTGTACTTTATTCTGGATTGATAATTTTTGTTTTCCTTTTAGAGGAACGCGTATCCACTTCAAGAACAACAATTAAATCAGACTCAGATAATTCCAATTCGACAACCCTGTTTTCGTCAAACCAAGGCATTTCAATCTCATCCATCGACAGAACAACCTTTGAGTCAGACTCAGATGCTTCCAGTTTGACAACCCTTTCGTCTACAAGCCGAGTCACGTCCCTCCTATCCGTTGACCCCCGGAATATAAACAACGATGAGTTAGATGTCAATGTGATCAGTCACACGACTAAAGCTTGGACAACGGATTCGGAAGAATATGGTAGGAATACTGTTTGAAAACGTTGTTAGCATTATTTATTTGGGTGCGGTTCGTTATTCCGAAGTGTTCGTTAATCCGAAAATGAAATAGGGTTCGTTAATCCGAACATTTGTTGCATTATTCCGAAGGTTCGTTATTCCGAAGGTTCGTTATTCCAAAGGTTCGTTATTCCGAAGGTTCGTTATTCCGAAGGTTCGCTATTCCTAAAATGAAATCGGGTTCGTTATTCCGAAGGTTCGTTATTCCGAAGGTCCGTTATTCCGAGGGTTCGTTATTCCGTAGGTTCGCTATTCCTAAAATGAAATCGGGTTCGTTAATCCGAAAATGAATTTGGGTTTGTTATAATGCTATAATTTCATATAAAGAGATAAAATAAACTTAAATGTTTGATTGGACTGGCCAAGGGAGGGAAAGGGGGATGGGTATGCTTAATGCAGGCTGTAAATTAAATAAACAAAACACAAACTATAGTATTATAACAAGCCCGATTTAATTTTCGGAATAACGAACCCGATTTTATTTTCGGATCAACGAACCTTCGGAATAACGAACCTTCGGAATAACGAACCTACGGAATAACGAACCCGATTTTATTTTCGGATCAACGAACCTTCGGAATAACGAACCTTCGGAATAACTGAACCTTCGGAATAACGAACCTTCGGAATAACGGACTGTAACCATTTATTTAACTTTGTTCAGTAATCTAATCTGAGGAAGCCATGGTTATGGTAAATTGCACGTATTAATCGTGTTCGTGATTGCTCCTGCGAGGAAAATTAGTTTAATACTAGGAAGACC
This sequence comes from Echinarachnius parma, assembly GCA_037951105.1. Lineage (NCBI taxonomy): Eukaryota > Metazoa > Echinodermata > Echinoidea > Clypeasteroida > Echinarachniidae > Echinarachnius > Echinarachnius parma. Next base: position 44,723 of record JBAMJV010002386.1, on the reverse strand, counting down.
AGTTAGAATGAGCATTGGTTCTAACTGTTCAACCAATTTGAACAAACTTGATAATTGATGTACACAAAATTCGATTCCCGGCGAAGCCTATTTTTCTTTGCTCACTTTTAATCACTCAAATATTTCTAGTCAGTTTCCTCTATGTTTGAATTTAAAATGTGTATTTTGTAATGTTACCCTTTCCATTTTCTCCTTCTATAGAACCTTCCATTATTTGCAAATGTTATGTTTGGAAATAAGCATCACAAATTCAAATATGACCTACCATTTTCTCGAAGGTTGTTACTAGACATGCTAGATGAGAGTTAGTAGATCCATCATAGCAAGTTACGGTTGAACAAGAATTACACTTGAAATTACAGCCTACTATTGAAGATTTTGTACTTATATTTGTGATCAACAGACAGAACCATTATTGGACTTACTACACGAATCACAATTCCAGCGCTCTCTGTGACAACTGTATTACTTATACTGATATTCATCCGAAGGGCGCATCAGAAGCGGCGAAGACAACTGGAGAATTTTAATCAGAGGTTGGGTGTCATATACAGAATATAAGGATGTTAAGGTCAAGTATTATAGTTGGAATTACAACATACCACTTTTATCGAATATTGTTTACCTGTAGCCTACAATGCATACTTTTGTTCAACAGACAGAACCTATGTCGGACTTCCTATTCAAATCACAATTCCAGCGCTCTCTTTCATGGCTGTGACAACTGTATTACTTCTACTGATCATCATTCGATGGGCGCATCAAAAGCGGCGAAGACATCTGGAGAATTTGAGTCAAATGGTGGGTGACATACAAAAAATTAAGTATAACATCATACTATTTGATTCCATCGACGTTTTGATATTGAATACAAGTCAGGGCAAATTGTATACATTTATTTATTTAAACGTCCATTTACTGGGTAACAGACAAATATATTTCATGATTTTGCACGATGTCTCCTTAGCGTTATTTATTTATAATGCATTGTCTGGGGCAAGGGTAAGATATACTTGAGGGGTGAGCAGGGGGGGGGGGGGAGCTACAATAGATATCTCGGGTTTCAGCACTGCGTGCCCGCACTTACATAGTTATACTATTTGTCTCATTTGCAGAAGTATTACGAAGTGACAAAGACTCTACCAAATGCCCCATCAGCATCCGGAGAAGGTGTAGGTATACGTCCATTTAGAGATGGTCTCCAGGCTAATCCAACTGGCAACGACAGTGATCCAGATTGTACCTACTATGCAGACTCGACCTACAACATATATGATACTATTCATGATCTCGACAGACAGCCACAGATAGCTTGGACGAGTGAACCGATAGGCACCAGCTTTGGTGACACCGTCGAGCTATCCACATTCGGAAAGGAAACTAAAGAGCAGTATGGTTATGCACCAGTCCCTGATCCCCTTGCCATTCAAATGCAAAGAAAAATAAAAGTAGCAATAAATGCAAATCGCCCAAAAGAGACAACACATGAGAAAGACAAGCGTCTGTCTGGATGGCGGTCTGCAACAAATGAGAGTACGAAATACATAGAGCCAAATTCTCAAAACCCCGTTTCGGATTTGAGGTCGGTAAGAGTTTTTGACGATGAAGGATATCTCGTTCCACCTACTGAAGAGATGAAGCGCGTGAAGATGGTTCATATGTCCTCAAAGGCATCTGTGAATCTTGCCCCCAGTAAGATCGTCGACGGAAGCAGTCGCCGCCCTAATGAACCCGACGACCTAGCACACCATGCTTACAAAGCTCTAAATACAATGGAGGCCTCTAGCCTGAAGCCTCCCTCCTTCACTACTACTTCTCTCAGCCATGAGAATACAAACGAGTTTGAATGTGAACCGCTCCAGCACACATATCATGGATGTGAGATAAATGATCATGATTCTCTTTCCATTTCACGACCGGTTGGAAGTGGATACGATGATGAAGGATATATCGTACCAAGAGACAGAGACATCAAAGCAAAGAGTCATCTATTTGTCCCAAGAGGCAATGATGGAGTAATATCAGATCCCAATGGTCTCTGTCACACCTATTATGATATGCGAGAAATAACATCTCAAAATCACCAACATGGTCAACGCGTCGGCAGCGCTATAACCAACCCTTCCGCCGTCAAGTTGTCCGATTGCGATATGAGTGAGTCTCAAGGGCTTCAGCACAGCTACCATGATATGCGATAACAAACATCTGATCATTAACATGACTAAGACATCAGTGGCATCGACACACATTCTTATTTCGTTTCTCGCACGATGGGATGGTGGTATGACTGAATCGCAAGGTCTTCAGCACACATACCATGATATGCGGGAACAGTCATCTCAACATCATAATCACGATCAAGACATACAGCATGAGGACAATTAATCTGAGGACCATGACTCTGACTTGCAAGCTCCTCTGCAAACCCATCTTGAAATTAAAGATAAACCATCCATATTCTTAGCAACCACACCCCCCAAAAAAAAAAAAAAATATATATATATATATATATAAGATTTCAAAGACGATATGAATTTGAAGGTCGTCCAAGGCCTTCGGGATATTAACCCATTTTGATTTCCTTGAACGATTTCCCCAATCAGCGGCGTAGCCGAGCAGTTTTCCTCTGCAGGACCACAAGACTCATGTAAAGTTTGAAGACTGAGACTTGGAGATGCCCAAGGTATACGGCACATCAACCATTGTCTGCAAAATCCATGGTTACATTTAAAGCAAAACATCTTCTTCACAACATGATAGTAACCAGGTAGATTGCTTTGTAAGGAATTCGACAGACCTGTTCGTTTTTTGTTTTTTTAAAGGGTACCACCACCCACAAATAATATTCTTATTAAAGAAAGGTGACATCTTTAGTATTCCATTCCATCAACAAGTTCACAAAAATATGTTTCCATAAACATATATAATTGGAAAACGCATCAGCATTCTAAAGCATGCGTCCATGCGGTCTGAATTGCGAAGACTAATGAGTGCAGACCGAGCGAATCGCCTGGGATTCTTTTGTCTACAAACATACGCGTGAACAGTATTGGCGCACTCGCAAATGTATGGCCCGTATGGAACCAGGAAATATTAGTGCTTCCGTAAGTGGTGGAAATTAATTGCTTTGTTTATGAATTACACAACCCTATGCAAAATGTTGGGTATATATTTGATATCACAAAACGGTACCAAAACATATAATAATGTGTTGTTCTTTGCCTGGTGGTCCCCTTTAAGGAGTAAACTGCGACGGCATCGTGGAAAAACCAACAGCATACTGACTATTGTAAATCAGGCAGTGTAGCACACTCCTGCCCAAGCGCTATCGCTCATAGTCTCGACTTTACAGGATTCCTAGCACGATGCTGCGAAGGACACATAACACGCCGTTAGCATGGTTAGGTCTATTCTCGTTTTAGACCGTATGGATTATTAAAAATTATATTCCACATACTAATAATCTTGCTCTACGATTGGTCAAAAGTTAATCACGTGATGAAACATAGTTTCGCCCATCATTGATGGGAGAATAAAAGTTGGTTGATAGTGCGTTGCACTCACTACTATCTTCGGTGAAAGTGCGTTGCACTGTGTACTATCCAGGGGGTGTCACTGCTGCCAGAGTGCCGCGATTTTTGGTCACCGGAAGGGACTACAACTGGTTGCATTATGGGCTACTTGGGAACTACACTAACCAATCACAGAGTAGTTCAAACGCGTCGTCACGGGATCGAGGTCAATAAAACAAGTTCATATGCATACGTCACAATGGCTCTCATTGTTTTCATGAGCGTGATGAAATCTAGGACAGTGCGCAGGAAAATAGGCGCGATAGTCTACGTACTGCATAGCATGATGATTGGTCAAGTATTTCTAGGTCACTACGCGATGACGTAGAGAAGTAGTCCACGGGAGCTTCAAAAATCGCGTCACTCCGCCATATTGCCCATGTACAAAGTCTATGGGACACGTGACTTGCGCGCGTTAAGTGAGCCTTCTAGTTATAAACGGGTTGGTTTGTTTATTCATACTTCTATGGTACTATCTCAATTGTTCGCGCGCAAATACGCGTGCGCGCGTTAGTGCGCAGAAAGGTAGCACGCTGGTGCGCAACGTTTACGCGCGGCTACTCTTAATTGGCAATGGTATAAGCGTACTTGACTTTTAATCAGAAATCTTGTTTATATGCAGGATTGACGAAATTAAAATAAAAGACTCGATCAATTGCTCAATATTCCAGACATTTTAGCCCTTTGTGTTCGTTATAGGTCGTTTGTGATCAAAATAATTGATGTGGAATATAAAGCAAATAAACACCTTTTGGTTTCAGGCGATGGCAAACTATCACTTCCTCGGCGATCTGAATCTATACGCTATCTTTTTTAGATAGCTACATCCAGATCGCCTCGGAAGTGATATTTTGTCCCATCACCTTCACCAACGGTCATTTTTTGCTTACTAAATAACACGGCCGTCGATCACTAAATAAAGCATGTTCGTACGTACCACGTCAAGTCAGGTCAAAGAAAAAGTAATACAGAAAGAAGTCTAGCAATTTGCCCGATGTAAGATGAATTGAGAGTTAAGGATCAAGAGAATCAAGTAATCGAGAAATAATTGAGGAGAATTTCTTTTGTTAATGAATCAAGAATGATTGTTTACAATATATCAACTTAATTTATATGCGTTGTACACTATTGTAGTCAACATAATTTAAAATAAACGATCTTGAATTGTAACTCTTTGCGGACTTTACTTTATCATGTAGATGCACATTAAGTTTGACATAATGTATATAGTAGTTATTTTATACTCATATGTAGTAATGATACATATATTGCATTTGTATGTTAAGAATACTTGTCTAGTGGAAAAATTGAATACTTAATTTGTTTCAAATATTTTGCTTTATTGAAGAGCAGACTTTGCTTTATCATGTTGATGCACATTTAGATGTACAAAAGCATATATTATGTAGTGGTTAGTATATATCGTATGTTTTAAATATTAGACTGTAACTGCAGAAATGTAAGATAAGACCACTTGTGGAAAGAATGGAAGAAATGATTTGTTGTAAATAGTGTTCTATATTGTTGAGTTATGTATGTGAGTGATACAATATTTTGATAAAAGATTTAACAAGCTTTAACCACACACACGTATCGGGTTATGGACAAAATAATACTCGCTTATCAAACAGATTATAAAATTTCAATGCATTTCTATGTACTGTTTGTACATGTTGCTAAGGAAGTTTATGTAAGTAAATGGAGTATCAAGATGTCTTTATGAATGCTTGCCTGTTTTATAAAAGAAAAAATGCCTTGATGGTAGAAAAAAAAAATATTTAGATTTAGCTAAACGTTTGTTCATGCCTTAAAGACAAATAAATGGTTAAAAACAGACATCTGTGTTTATGATACACGTAGCTAACCAACGCCGCACAGGCCTATTATACTGCATATCATGTAAACAGATTCTTTATCATGCTTTTCTGCGCTATAAATCTTTGTTAGGATATGGAAATATTGTAACATATGTATGTAATGATTTGATTGATATATGCTTGTTTTGTAATAGGGATATGATTGCCCAGAGGTAAACAAGTGAAATCAAATAATTTGGATTTAACTTTCTATTAATCATTTTTCTCGGAAATATAATTTATTTGACAATTTCTTTGATGTATTAGATGTATTTATAAGCATGTTATGTTAATAATAATGTAAGAAGAGATCTCAAGAGTATAAGAATAATTCTGTTTACAACATTGTGATAATTCATATAAAATAAATTACTTATGATACAAATTGCATTAATCATGTAATAGCCCAAATATCAAGGACAAAACTTTTGACTATGTAGGATACCAAATTTGAAATACAAAAGTGTGCTAGATTTATTAAATGGACACTAACCATGATAACCAAAGGTTAAATTATACCTGTATACATAGCATATTGCATTTGTCAGCGACGTAATCGTGAAAAACCCAACAGCAATACTGACTTGTCTAAATCAAATGAAGGCGGTGATCAGTATGAGTTCTTATATTACTTCACCACAACTCTTGCAGACAAATTACCACCATAAGACTGAACAAACAAATAAATTAGAGGCCCTTCTACTTTGAGCTTGAATACAAAATAAAGAAGAGTCATTCCCAATAATAGTCATTCCCTTATGAAGTTCATCTCAAGGAAAATCATGACTATTAACTAGGTTGTCATTGGAGTGCTAGAGGCTAATGATCGCAAACGATTGGTTCGTAAAGCTATCCAATTATCGAGTCCTATAAATTTCCCGATGTAAGACGTATTGAGAGGGATTAATGTTCATAATTAAAAGGATCAAGTTGTTGAGACATTATTGAGTAGTTATCATTAATGGATGATTATAATATGAGATGTATCAATTTAATTCAAATACTTTAAACGATTATGGTACATTGGTCAACATAGGTTAGAACAAGCGCTTTTAACTCTATGTAGTCTTTGCTTTATCATGTTTATGCACATTAAGATTCAACAAAAACCTGTATATAGTGGTATGTGTATATTCATGAGTTGAAATGATGCATATTTTGCAACTGTAAGTGTATATTCATGAGTATAAATGTACGTATTTTGCAACTGTAATATAAGAACTCGAAGAAGAAAGAACGGAACTTGTATTTTGTTAGTATAGTGAGCATGATGTTAAAACGTCGTTTCGTGGGCACAAAACACAAATCCCACTCTTCAGGTTTAACAAGTTAGTGATTACAAGACGGATATCACTCAGCAAAGATGATGCAAATTGTGCAAGAGTAATATTATAGGGGAGTGAGTGTAATTGACACATTTTAAAGGATTAGTTTTGTTTATTGTAGAGCTATGTATGTGAGTAATACAATATTTTGATCATAGATTTACGAAGCTCAAAGGGGTAGTACAGTTTTGGTAAGGCTGAGCTTCAGTAACCAAAACCGGCACAATACCATTACAAACTAATAGTTATAACTCCACCATGCATTGGTTTCAACTGTTTTATTTGTATACAACAATATGGTGTTTTGTTGAAATAATGTTATATAGAGAGATCATCAACAACTATTTAAAAACTGTTTTGAAATATTTTTGAAAAAGGTAAAGCATTATTTGTTTAAATCATCGATTACATCTGGGCCCCAGGTTTGTTTCTATTGGATATATGTGCTTATTTTCATCCGTTTCTGAACCGACTTTGATCAAATAAAGTTCCTACTGCAAATTAAAATTGTATGCTCTTTCAAATTTGACAATCATTGTTTTCATTATCTCACAAAACAATTATTTATATTATTATAACTACCCCTTTAGACCACACACACGTATCGAGTTAATACTAAAAAAAAATATGCTTTCACATCAAGAACACCAAAAGATTCCAAAATATGTGTATGTTTTGTTTGTACATTTGTAAAAAAAAACAAAAAAAAAGCACGTATATGTAAGTTAATGTAATATTGAGGTGCATTCATGAACTTTGCCTGTTGTATTATTAGTTCAACATAATTTCGTTTTTGCTGAACATTGTTGTATGCCTAAAAAATAGTGACATATTTGGTTAAAAACATACATGTTTGTTTATGATATAATAGCTAAACAACGCATACATTTCACGTTTACTACGCCTGTACCAATGCACACCATGTAAATAGTTTCTTGTCTTGATTTTCTGCGCTATCAAATAATATTGGTATGGATAAATGAAGTATTGTAAATAATGTAGTTGATGATTTGATTAAAGGGAACCATCACCCAAAAAATAATATTCTTATAAATTAAAGGTAACATCTTTAGTATCCCATTCCACCAACAAATTCACACAAAATTGTTTCCAGAAAAAAAATATATAATTGGAAAACGCATTACCATTCTAAAGAATGCGTTCATGGGTCTGAATTACACAGACTTATTTGTCCAGAACGAACGAATCTTCCGGGATTATATTGTCTCCAAACGTACCCGTGAATAGCATTGGCGCACTCGCAAATGTGTGGCCAGTACGGAACATGGATATAATAGTGGTTCCGTAAGTGAAGGTAACTATAATTGCTTCGTTTATACATTACACAACCCTTTGCAAAATGTTGCGTATCTATTTGACATCACAAAACGATATCAAATCAAGTAAATATGTGTTATTTTTTGCCTGATGGTCCCCTTTAATGTTTCCTTGATTTGTAAAAGGGATATAATGATAATAATAAATAATGAAAATTTATTCCAGGATATGTATTTGTCAATTTGATAACTTTCATTAGCTAGGTCGTGTTTTGTTTAAATATCGATGTAAATAAATGTAACATTAATTTCACAACATCGTGAGCTTGCGTTTCTAGAAAAGTTAAGGTGTTAAACATGTAGATTTTGTAAACAATTATGTTGATAAAAAACGAAATGTAACCATGTTGGCTATTTCTTTTTTCATATAAAAGTAAGCTTGATTCAGCCTATGAACAGTAGCCCGAAGTTAATTTATCATAACTAACTTTAATTCGGGATTAACTTGAGTTAATAGAATGATAGAATTATCAGATTACAGAGGGGATTGCAGAATCCACGTTGTTACCCTTGTAATAAAAAAGGGGCCTGTTCTTTAATAATAATTGTTTACAAAATCTACATGTTTAACACATTTACTTTAACTGTTAACAAAGTAAGCAGAAGACGGGCTCTATGTGTTTTGGTTTTACTACGGAGATAATCATGTTTACCTTTTTCAGAGCACTGTACAAATCAAACGTTATCTCTCTTGTTTGTATTAATCTTCCTGAACTGCAAATTAATGCTTATCGAAAACAAAAACAATATTATAGACAACGAGTAGGTTTCCGGCCTAAAGATGGTGTGCATAACTCAAATTATCGATAGTTTGACGTAACGCCCGTATCTCTCTCACCCAACAAAGTGCTAATGAAACCATTTGAGTGTTATATGATGTTCATAACGAGGTAATTAATTAGTATTGTAATGTAGTTGGTTAATCTCTTGTATAAGAATATAATTTGATGGCATTGATTTCGAGCTTCGCTATTTTTCTTGTTGCAAAATAATAACAATAAAGACTTGACTACAAGTGCTCTCATTATATTATCTTGTATTGCATTTGTGTCACTTTCAAAACTAAATTGTATTGATCACAGTCACAGATTGTATCTCGATCTAGTTTCACTGGATGTTATGTTTGATGAAGTTATTAAAATAATACATAAGTGCATCAATTAACGACCGACCAATGTAGACTATGTCAATGTTTGTCTTGGAGAGGATAAAAGGCAGCATAAGAGTCGAAAGAAAGACATCAGTGCAGCAATTACCGTTGTAAAAATCAGATAATAGGTTACATAAGATAGGAAAGTAAAACATAAGTGCAGCAATTAACGACGGACCAATCAGAGGATATCCTCATGATCGTGTTACATGAGATATTACAATAAGACATACTGTAAGTGCAGCAATATGAGTGACCAATCGAAAAGTCAATGTTTGCCTTGGAGACGAATATGAAGTACTTTGGAGTGTATCAATTCCGGCGATCCAATTGTTGAAGGGACTTAGTAACATCGTCCGAGTCCTAAAAACTTACTCGGAACTCCGGTGGCTCTCTCATACCTCGTCATATTCATAATAAGCAACAACAAAAAAAGGTTCAAAGGATATTTACGCTTGAAGTGTGCAGATGTAAAACTGTATACGGGATAATTTAAGCCTTGAAAAAGTATGTGCAGTGAGGTAGTAGGTATATATACGACATACTACTTTGCTTTTTTGCTAATTTCTCGACAAAACAAGAGCATCCAATTAAAAGGAATATTTCACACATTCCTGTGTGAACATATCAGACCACACCAATACACAATGTATTAATCACTCATCACTTGTTGAACTTTTCCACAAAGTTTCTAGATCCCTGTAAAGGGGTAGTACTGTTTTGGTAGAGAGAGCGCTTCAAGAAAAATGAGTTGCGATGTAATATAAAATTATATGCAATATTGGTTAGGCAAATGAATTCAAACATAGAATACATTTTCCAATTCGGTTTAGAAACAGCTGAAATATCCGTGAATATTTTAGTAATGGAATAAATGTGGATCCAACACTTATTCAATATACACAATTATTTATAAAGCCTCCTTATTATCTCGAAAATGGCAGCATGGCTTTACATTGTTTCTGAGTATCTCTAAATCGAAAATTGATTTAAAGGGATAACCCCTCTTTTGCAAGCCAAATTTCAAAAGTTGCAAGATTATTGTCTTATATGAAAGAAAATGTCATTTAATAGCATGCCTGAAGAAAATTAGGGCTTGAAATCTCTTTTTCGTGGAGTTATAGAGCTAAAACTAATAAACCATCGTCCAACGGTTAATTGTGCATCACCCAGTGAGGAAGTTCGTACATGGATTCCACGGAGTACCACAAAGCTATGCGTAACCCCTACGTGACCCGCGCTAGCTACGTGACCCGCGCATATATAACAATGGCATGACCGAATACTGTACAAAATAACCAAACCTCGCTTAAACTGACTACATGTTATTATGTATTCTTAATTTTTGAGATTTTTTCCCGTGACATAGCTTTACAAATGTCTGCTTCACAATACCTTTACAAGAATAAGTACAATATTATTGTAATATTATGCTAAATCAGTTAAACTCTTTTCTTGACCGATATAGTTTGATGGAGGGACGCATTCGTTTATCATTCGTATAATCCAAATTACAGGGCTGTTCGATCTGATTTTGAGTGTGTGTGTTACATTCATCCTCATCCGTCAACTAGAAACTGTTCAGACGTTTTGTAAAAGAGGGACTGTCCCTTTAATAGTACATTTTAAAAACTTTAAAAACATTGGCTTAAGGGCCAATTTCCGAAATCCTGAATGAAACAACCACGATAACAAGTGTGACAGAAAATCGGAAATAGACAATTGAGATTGTATGCCTTTCGACAGTTTAAATCGTGCGAAGTGTGAGTGTGTTTGCGTGTGCGTGTATTTGTTTGTTTGTGTGTATGTGTGTGTGTGATAATGTTTGTTTAATCAATCAAGAGAAAGAAAAAAAATTAAAGGGGTAGTACAGTTTTGGTAAGGCTGAACTTTAGTAACCAAACCTGGACAGTAACATTTTAAACTAATAGTTATAACTCCGCCATGATGGAAAGGTATACAAAATTACAAACGACTAAGCAAAACGGCCGTTATCATTCAAAAAGAGCCACTAAAACACAAGAGGGCGCTTTCTGAAAAGGCATTGGTTTCAACTATTTTTCTTACAAAATAATGCATGTGATGTTTTATTGAAATAATGATTAAATAGAGAGATCATCAACAACTATTTAAAAAATGGTTTTGAAAATTTTTGAAAAAGTGCAAGCATTTTTTTAATTTTTTTTTTAAATCATCCAATTATTTGTGCCCCAAATAATTATAAGATCAGATATATTTATTGATATTTCAGCCGTTTCTGGGTCGATTTTGACCAAATAAAGTTTGTTCTGCCATTAAAACTGCGACACTCAGTTTTTCATTACCTCACCAAAATATTGTGATGTGCAGTGCCCTCTCTACCTAAACTAAACTACCCCTTTAAAGAGTGTTGTGTCAAGGTTGGTTGGTAGGATAACTTAAATGATAACAAAATATACAATTTGGAGAGAGATAAAAAAAAAAAGTCTTGTACCCAGGCTTAAACCATGACCTTCAGCATCCAAGACGACATAGACTCCACTATGCCATTTGTTGCTCCACACAATGATATTAATAGTATGCATGTCTCTTGATTTGGAAGCACACACTACTCTGTGTTGATACGCGACGGCCTGATTTCATTTGTATAGGGTCATTACTAAGTCCCCCCAAATCACTAATAATTACATAATTTGATGTCTGAATATAAATGTTTGATGAGGAAAATAATGCTTACACTAATAGTGGGAAATGGTGCTGAATTTGGATGTTTTTTTTTATATTAATTACTGTGGATTGATATAATGTATGTTGTATACTGGGCGTTACCCGTAGGCCGCGTACTTTCACGTAAGGCAGCGGTGGCAGTGCCACAGGCAGAGATCATATATTTATATGGAAAATCGTGGAAGTCAGAATTAATTTAGATGCTTATGTGAGGTTTTGTTTTATTGTATATACATGTATGAACAAGTTGAGATTCTTAAAAAGACTCATGTATCCTAAGAAATGCCCACAGCGTGTAAACAAACAAACAACGAATGCTGAGAGTTGCTGTAATTCCCCAAAATAGATTTAGTCGAATCATGGATGAAAAAACACATTAGACAATAATGTCCTCCTTCACACTTCGCCCTTCCGTCTTTTCCCTTAAAGGTAATATTCGGGTATTGATTTCTCCCATTATTACCAAATGGTAATGGTGTCTCCACTTTGGCGTGTAAGATCCTCGTCTACTTGGATTCAAATACAAACTACATGTATGTTAGTTTGCTAATATCGCGCACGCATGAACATAATTATTGAATAAAGACCTATTCCGTACACAAATGTTATAAACATTATTAATTCTCATTTCCTTTAATAGAGTTGTACGTGTTAAATGTGTTAATTATTACCTGATGGTTTATTGTCAACACGCTCAATTTCGCAGTGTGGAGCACAGTGTAAACAAACTGTCTGGACCATATTTATTAACTAGTGTTTTTACTGTGTGTGTCAATACTCATCACATTGTGAATACAAATGGGACTTGCAATGTTAACCCACTGTGGTCACAATGTAAACACACTGCGAGAACACTTCGAGCACATTGTGAGCACACTGTGAACACACTGTTATCATACTGTGAGCACGTTTTGGGGATAACGTGATCACACTGTGAACACAATGCGAGAACACGTCCATGAACACATTGTTAGCACAGAATGGTATTAGATGCGTTCACATCGTAATCACAGTGTGATAAGCGCCGCCACTATTCAAAAACTCCGATTGAACAAGGTTTTAAGAGCCATGTGTTCACACTAAGGTTCAGGCTGTGAAAAAAAGAACGTATATAATTTTCGGTTGGTATATCAATGAGAAAACAATTCAACTGCAATCACCAAACAAGATCTTTAATCTAATCTCATGAGTATTTTTTGTTTAGCATAGTTCGATCTGTCCCTGAATTTGCTGGATGAGAGTCCCGAGGACAGTCTTAAAGGGATACTTGAGATTTGGTATAGAGGGCGATACACATAATCATTTTTGGTGAGATAATGAACAACTGAGTGTTAAATTTGAAATATTTTAAAACAGAATACTCTTTATTTCATCAAAATCGGTTAAAAACGCCTGGAATAATCATAAACGTAATAATTTCTAATAAATGTGGGGCCCACAAATATTACATACTTTTGAACCAGGCGTTAAAGCCCAAACCAGTTTCGGGAAAGTAGCCGAATTATTGTTGAATATCTATTGAAATAGGGCTTGTGTGGTAAAATCCGAACCTAAACATCGTTAAATACAGAAATATCGAAAGAAAACCGCGTGGTCGTAATACACGTATCGTATGGGCGATTCCTCGTTGGCGATATCTATCTCATTGGAATAGATATATCATTTTGCAAATATATCAATTAGTAGGCGGCTTCTTGGCCACATTTGGATGATCCTATATTAATATAATTATATTTTTTCACATTATTGGTAATAAGAGCTTCCATTTCATTTTTTTGAGAGGGGGGCGTTTCCAAAACTGGCCTTTACCTTTAACATAAAACAAAAATGATTCCTTTTTAATTAAATTATCAAAAGATGTTGATTATTAGTCTAGCTAATCACTTTTTTTTACGAAACATCACATGCACAATATGGTATTTTAAATGGCTGAAACGATGAGTTTTTAAAAAGCGCCCTCTTGGGTTTGAACGGTCTTTAAACAAAATAATAACAGGCTTTTTCCTTAGTTGTTTGTAATTTTGTGCTCCTTTCGACCATGGGGAAGTTGTTATAATGTAATGATGCAGGATTTGGTTACTAAAATTAGGTTTGACCAAAACTGTACTCTCTTTACCAAAACTAAAATATCCCTTTAATTTGACAGCGTTCTATGCATAGCCTCCTCCGCCACCTGCCCCCTAATGAAACTTTCTCACTTTGCTCCACCCCCCCCCCCCCCCTCCCCCTCTCTCTCCCTCTCTCCCTCATCGCACTCTTATCTGTCATTCTTAGGCTCCCGCTCCTCCTCTCCCATACTTCCACAGCCTCTCTCTATTCCTCTTGTTATTAGAAGTATCCAATATCTCTCCTCCTATGGCCCTCTTGTCTCAGTCTCTTCCCACTCTTTCTCTCTTTCTCTCTACTTTTCTCTTCCACTTTCCTCTTTGTTTTTGAACAAAATACTTAAACTTATTTCATTAGTAAGTAGAAGCCCATATGAAAAGATAGGAGACGCGTATTTCGGCAAACTTCTGCACGGAAGTTATTGAATTGAAAGTTATCGCTATTCAAACAGAAGTTAGATTTTAATGTTCTATACAATATTGAATTATCAGATTACAGAGGTGGACTGTGAGTATTTTGTTGCGTAGCAGTACGGGGGTAGGCGGGGGGGGGGGGGGGGGGGGGGCAGATACCACGTTGTTCGCCTGCTATTTGATCTCGTTTGGTAAAAGTCCCTGCTTTTGGCTGTTTTACCTCGGATACAATCTTGTTTTTAGTTTGGGTTTAACTTATTGGTAGCAAAATTAAGCCCTCTTTTGCGTATAAAGGTAACTAAATCTTCCGAAAATGCGAAATTATTAGTAGCGAAATTATGCAAAGTAAAATACACTGAAAAGGCTCCGACCTACACAAACACTAACACGTTTGTGCGATTATTTGACTACGGAACTATGTTATTAATCATTATTGTAATGTTATTGGTTAATCTTTTGTATAAGAATATACTTGTATGGCATTGATTTTAGTGTTTCGCTATTTTGTTGTTGTAAGCTAATCACAATAAAGACTTGATTACAAGTGCTATTATAATAACCTGTATTGTAGAATTGGTACTTTCAAAACTAAATTGTATTGAAGCGGTCACAGATTGTATCTTGATATACTTTCACTGGATGTTATGTTTCATGAAGACATGCAAATAAAACATAAGTGCATTATGAAGATATGAAAATATGATAAAAGTACATCACTTACCGACTAGCTAATCTAAACTATGTCAATGTTTGTCCTGAAAAGGACATTATTTTATCTGAAGATATTGCAACTAAACATAAGTGCAGCAATTAATTAACCAATTGAGAAGTGAAGGTTTTGGCCTGGAGAAGAATATAAATTACATTATTGAGTATTACTTCCCCATTTAATGTTAAAGGGGAATGTACATTTTGTTGGGTGAATTAACTTAAGACGAAATAGTTGCTGATGCTATACAAATATAAAACCTATGTGTTCAAACACATAATAACAATATATTTTCCCAACATCGGTTTAGAAGCAGCTAAGATATCCGTAAACGATAATATTGGAATAATGTTGGATCTAACGCTTACAATTTGTATCACGCTTACATATTATTTGCCCACATATCTCTCTATTGTTGTATCTTTTCCTTGTTCGCAATTATCGTTCACAAATGGTCAAAAACTGGTGAGCGCTTTGTTAAAGGCTGTCTTATTAATGCACATGTTCACATTTCTTTTTAACATTAGTGGAGGAATTGTAGCGTATTAACCCCTTGACTACAGGAACCGAGTGAATTGAGTACAAAGTCTATGGGGATTTCATAAACTCGTAGCGAATGAGTTAAAAGATATCGCGAAAGATGTAGTGACATAAAGTAAGTGTCCGATTTCTCTTAAATTCAGGGAGGGTAACTGCCATAAACGAGCACAATATACACTCAAATAAATACTTTTCCATCTCGTGGGAATTTGTAGCATATGTTATTATTGTGGGTTTTTTTTAGAATATTGTTGATTAGTTGATTAGTTTGGTAATATTCGAAAATTACTAGCTCATTGCGAACACTTGCAGACCGTTGTAAGCAAGATCATGGCTAGCGTATGCAAAGATGTATTACACATACTCAGTGGCGATTGTGTGTATAAGTGATTACGCGTGAACAACACTGGTTATGGGTCAAAACATTTCCTCCGGTCTGAAACTGATTTACATTCATGTTGTTAATTTTTATTTCGACCGCATACAATTGTATACTCATAATCCGTCATTTAAATGTAAATACATCTACAATGCAAATAACTAGCTACCATTGTAGGGATTAGACGTCAACCCGTTGAGGACGAATTGATTTTGGTATAACACGCATTCTCCATAGACTCATGCCCGAATATTTTCTGGACCAGTCCTCAACGGGTTAAATGGGACCAACTCACGCACACACGCAAACATAAAATTCAATAAAGGACTGGCATGTACGTCTAGAACAAGTGGGACTTTTAATTCAATTTGACACGATACACGAGATATCACCCACCGATGGGCGGAGCCTATTTTTGGTTGGTGGGGCGACCAGTTCATTCCAGATAGAGACGCCTGCTTCAGTACACTTTGCATAAGTCGCCATGTATCTGATGCCACTCTGAAATCGATATAAGTTGCTGGATCATCTGACCATGCTCATCGGTCAATTTGTTTTTATTTACTGACCATCTAGGCGTGAAGATCAGTGTTCTCAATAGTGAAAACTGTGAAGATGGCCGAGACAAACATTCTTACATTCTTACCTCGTGTTGATGTGTTGCTGGCCTCATTATTCAACGCATCATCATGCCGCCTCCAAGGTGAGTACCAATTTTCTTCGTCCAATATCCGAATTCAAACATGAACATTCATTCAAATACATTTCATACACATCTGCCAAAATATGTAAAAAAAATAATTTTCAATTAATGATGTTTCGATTATCATAGTGAACATTTATCTTGTATACTTTTAACACTGTTTATGATTGAACACGATCGAAGTTGGATGGCTTCTAAGGGGAATATTTGTTAAGTTGGATACATACATTGCAGAATTAGTGTAACTTTAAGTTAGCAATATAGTGCAATGTCATGAAATACAATAATATGCTTTTGTGGGAAAAGAGTTCGATTTAAGAAACAAGACAATTAATTTTGAAATGGAAGATCAATTGCGATTATCATAGTCTACATTTATCTTTTGTACTTTGAAAATCTGTTTGAAAACGATCCAAGCCGGGTTGTTTCTAAGGCAGATGTTTGCAAAGTAAGATACAGATGAGATAAATGTTATTTGGCGAATTATTCTATCATTAAGTAATGTGCAATGCCATGAAATGCAATCAAATTGCATTTTTTTCGGGCGTTCAACACACGTATATGTATCAAGTTATACATCATTTTAAAGTCGAACTCCAAGAAAAATCAAAACATTAAAAATCTAAATTTTGATATTTCCGACAATTAACCGAAAGTGTTAGACGGGACACATATGCAAAGGAACACAGTGTTTAAAATTAGTTTAAAACAAATTTACATATTTACATGACTTGATTAAATGTTTATAGATAATCATGATAATATTTCGATCATTTTCTTACAGGACACTATTTCCTTCGAAATATCATTATCATAGCCCTGACGGGATGTATTGTCCACACCTCATGCAAATGTAGACTAAGATATCTTAAATATGGTCTATATAAATCAAGTGACGTCTTACATTTGTCAATACATTCGCTATTTAGGCAATATACATTATTATGGCAATGTCATAAATAATAATCCCCCCTACGTTCTACGACGAATTTACTCGAAAATATCAATTGCAGTAATTGTTGTGTGAACTATAGTTCGCACATTATTCAAACCGACTATTGAAACATGAAGGTCATACAGGTATTTCCCTTAAATTAGCCAATAAATCGTCATTAATAACATGTTGAAATTATTGACGTCCTGGGTGAATCGTTTGGAGTGTAACATTATAATTCTGTCGGTAAAGCAAAACGTATCTTCTCTACTCTAATGAGTGTTGCATGGCGTGTATACTATCAGTACTGTAAAGTATGCGACACGCGTAGTTCTGTTCAACGGCGACCAGATAATGGATGACCAGCGGTATACGAGGGATCGTAGGTCCGCTAGTATTCGGCACCGTACAGTACAATTGTTAAAGGCCATACCTTCGAATTATCGTTTTGAATGTAGCATTCTTATATTTCGGTAAAACAAAAAGGTACCTACTCTACCATGAAGCAGTGTTACCTGACTTGTATTATTTTAGTAATGTGAAGTATATGGCACGTGTTGTCCAGTTGGATGGCGACCAGATAATGGTTGAACAACGGTGGACTGGACTGTATATGCGCTATTACTTGGCACCATACAGTAAAGTTTTCACAAGGCAATGCCTTCGAGCTATCTTTTGGAATTTAACATTCTTATATTTGGGTAAAAGAAAGTTGCATCTACTCTACCACGAATCAGTGTTACCTGATGTGTATTATGTTAGTAATGTGAAGTGTTTGACACGAGTAGTTTAGTGCGACGGCGACCAGATAATGGTTGACAAACGGTTGGAACACAGCGTAGATCAACTAATATTCGCCACCGAACACTAAACATTTCAACCGATTATACCAACGAATTAAAGTCGTAACATGTGACATAGATTGTATATGTGACCGCTTACCCCAAAACCCCCAAAAAGTTGACAAACATGAATTTGGATTTTGTTTATCTAGCTGGAAAAAGTAGACTCTAAGCGTTAAAATGATATATAACTCATCAAATTTGGACACTCCGAACCTATTCAACAAAGCGATTAAATGTAGGATAGTGGGAAGGTCTAGTTTTACAGAATGAGGAGAAAAGAGACTCTAAAGATTAGAGTCACTCAGGCGCGTAGTGCGGAGGAGCTATCCATTGAATCCATTAACTCAGCTTTGGCTTTGTTTTAAGACTCAAAATTTGAAACAGTCGACAGAGGAAAGATCATGCTTTCAGTTAAAGTAAAGTTTTAAAATTTGATTTTTCAGCAAAAATTACATACTTTGGCTCGTAGCGGAGAATCATATACCGCGACTTTATGTGGGTTTTGGTGTAAGCGGTCACATATGAAGTTAAATCTGGATATTTTGTTTGCTCATACATGTGTTGGTTATGTATCCACTGCTCTGAAATTGTCAATATTTACCCATTTGTCAATTACTGGTGGGACCGAATATTACGATATTACATTCGGTGTAAGTAGATATTTCATATGATTACAGTATAATTATGTTTGGTCAATCTGTGCATCTTTCCCAGCAGTATCTTCGTACGCACTTTCATTTCCATAATATCTAACCGGACTAACTGCATTATCTCATCAAATTTATTATGTTACTCAGTGTTTTCTAGTTAGTAATGTATTTGAATAAGGCATATAATTATAAAAGATTACGATCTTTATATTAATGTGTTCAGCTAACGGCACCCGGTCAAAGCACCATACTGCTCTGGGCTGCGGGTCTAATCCGTCTCCCGTATAATGATTCAATGTAAAGGGACATATTCCCCATGATACATTTCCTTTTAATTATGTTTTATACACATTTAAACAAAATTTCATGCAAATACGACCAACATTGGCCATTTATGCAAGGGATGAGCATCATTCAAAGTCACTCGCTGTACGGGATAATCCCATTTATCACTTACTTCTTGGAGGCTGCCATTGATGTTTATGAAACTCGGATCGCTCTAAAATGTGACGTTAAACCCGAACTACTCTTTTTGTTGGCGCACGTTTTGCCTTGTCTTTGTGCATAAACTCTGCGAGGTGCGAGAGCTAACAAAAAGAGGCCGAGCTTGTTTGTACGGGTTTGACGAAGCATTTCAGCGGGAATAATTCAAAATCCGGGTTTAAATACAGTGACAGCCTCCACGCTATACGCGATTAATAGTATTAGCCCATACATTGAGTGACTTTTAATGATGCTCATCCTTTGTACAGAGGGCAAACATTGGACATATTTGCATGAAATAACGTTTAATTGTACAGAGAACTATATCAAAGGTGAATATATGGTGAAGAAACTTTCCCTTCAAGTCAAATTATACTGATGTGTTTTGTTTGCTTTTGTTACAATGTATTAAAGGTACAGTACAGTTTTTGTCAAACCGAATTGAAATGATTTAAACATGCACTATATTATTACAAACTAACGTTTTTACTCCACTATGCCAAACAGCTAGACAAACTTACACACGGCTAGTTTCGTCGGCTGTTATACCAACAGAAATAAAGCAAAACAAATAAGCAGCCGTTATTTCACAAGAGAGCGCTATTCACATATGTGTTGGTTTTAACAAGTTCTTATACAAAAATGTGAATGTGATGTTTTGTTTAAATTATTATTCCATAGACAGATCATGATTTAGTATACATATGATGCACAGGCTGGGGTGGACCGGTGAGAATAATGGACGTTCGAGTTTAACTGTATACTGTTTTATACCCACACGCGCAGCGAGAGGGTTTTAGACCGTTTCCAATATGCATGTGCAGCATTTTTTTAATAAAATGGGCGCAAACAGATGCGAAAATCAAACTATAGTAAGCCATGTATCAGTAAAATCCGTAGGTAAAATGCATCAGTAACAACTTTTTCAAGGTAATTTACCAATCAGAATGCAAGGATTCTTCTACCCATTTTGTACAATAAAAAAAAAAAACGTAATTTGTATACATTATCGAAAAATGAAAGTCAAGTGAAGGTAAAATATATTTATCTTTAATTATTATCAAATAAATATGGGTCCCACGTTTATTCTAATCGGATGTATAATTATGCAATGATATTCCAGCTATTTTGTTACCAATTCTGGTCAAATAAGGTCTGATTCGTCTTTAATATCATGTGCTATTGTAATATTATTACACTTAGCTTTATATTAACTTACACATATAATTGTTCTTGAAGCGCCCTCTAAATCAAACTGTACTATCGCTGCAAATTTTTCCTTGTAGTTTGAGTGTGCATTTTCTGTGATACACCTTACATAAACTCCATAAAGTACAATTCCTACTCACCATCCGAACACGATGTAATGAAACATGATTTTGTAAAATGAAATATATATGTATTTAGAGAGTAATGGTAGGTTGACACAAGTCTGCATTTTGCCTGCCCACTTTGCCTTTAGTCACGTCCAATATACAAATGATGCATGAGTGGATCGGTACGAATTGGTTGCACGAGTTTAACTTTGGTATGGTTTAAACCCACGAGCGCAGCGAGTGGGTTTTAGACCATTTCCAAAGTTAAAAGAGTGCATACAATTCTTACCGATCCACGAAATATGCATGTGCAGCATTTGTTTAATAAAATGGGCGCGAAAAAATGTGAAAATCAGACTTTTTCCCAGTAATGGCTAAATTGGCTAAATTTACCGACCCATGGCTTCAAAAGTACCGACCCATGGCTTCAAAAGTACCGACCCATGGCTGCAAAAGTACCGACCCATGGCTGGGAAAAAAATTGATTTCACATTTTATTTTATTTTTTTTATTATACAATTTTGTTTATATTAATTTAAAAATAAACAATTCAAAAACAAAATCTGATTTTTGTTTGTATTTATTTATTTTTTTTAGATGAAATACAAAAAATTATATCAATTTTAACAGAAATATTTTTTTAAATGATAATTTATTTATTTATTATTTTTTTTTTTAATCCACAAAATACCCCTGTGCAGTATTAGTTTTTATAAAATAAGCGGGAAAAAAATGAAAATCAAACTAAAGTGAGCCATGTATCAGTAAAACACTTTTACATGCTAATTGACCAATCAGAATGCAGGGATTCTTCTACCCATTTTATAATTACGAATAGTTCACGCAATGGGTAGCGAATCCTCGCGCATCAGTACACCATGTAAACAACAAAATTAAAGACACTTCTCACCCATGTTCACGTCACGTTATGAATACTCACGCATCGCCATTAATTTCCACGACAAGCTGGTAGTGGTCACTTTTGTCGTCGCTTTATGATCACGGGACTTGTTACAACGGGGTCTGCGCGCTATGCATAAGGACTTCTTATCACAATGATCGTTATTCGTACGGAACACTATTCATAGATCAGATGGACCGCTTTATAAGGGTCGTTATTCACAGGGACCTCTATTCGTAAAGACCCATATTTATACTTTGAAAATGATCATTATTTATAAGAGTCATCATTTATTAAGACAGTTATTCATCAGGAGCGCCGATCCTGGGGGGGCAGGGGGGGTGGTCGCCCCCCCCCCCCCCCCCCCCCCCCAATGAAAATAGTGTCTTTTCGCTCGGCGACGGGATTATGGCTACAACGCTAATCTTAGCGGGGGGTCGCACTCAGAGCGAAAATTTCCCCGTAGCGGCCAAACCTAGGACGGTAGTTCGCCGAATTAACGTCGGGCGTAGAGCCGCTACGCGGGTACGTGATCAGCCAATCAGAGCGCTTGGACGGCGAGGCTGCTGCCTCACGTGTTTCATGCACTGATTCGTACACACGCGCTGCATGCACAGTATGTTGTGATTTGTACTGCCTATACCGTATGCTTATAGTACAACATGCATGATAAATGGAACGAGTGAAACTCCCGCGTAATCAGAATTGCGAAACTGCAAATAGATCGCGACGGTAGCCAGAGTACGGGGACGATCAAAGCTAATTTAAATCCCCCGTAGCCGCACTCCCGTCGCAGAGCGAAAAGACGCTAATATTGGGGGGGGGGGGGGGGGGGCGAACATATCATTTCGCCCCCCCAATAATTCCGAAAATGATGGGGAAAAAAACGAGTGATATAATGCCAAAGAGTGGAAAGACACATTTATCAATAATTAATCTTCAACATAGCCGTTTTTTTAGTTGAAAAGGACAGTAAATCTCTATTTTGCGGCGCGCGAAGCATACCGTTTCTCATATTGCAAGTTTCATTTCGGTTGCGGGAACTCACCTTTCGAAATATGTTGGGCAGTCCAATTTCTCAAACGCACACCTCAAACGAAGTTTATTAAACCCTCATCTACAGATAGCACATCGTCACAGGAAATAAAATAATCTGAAATATATCTTTCAGTCAATTCGGTCCATATGCGCTGAACGCAAATCAAATTGGAATATCATGTCCCCCACATTTGAAAGTGGAGGAGTTTGCCCCGCTCCCTTTGTCATTATGTATGTTTGGTTCCATACTTTTATACACAATATTAGGTGAAATTTCTGTCTAAGGTGTGCACCAAATCGCACAATTTCGCGCCCCAAAATACAAAAGCTCCCTACTGTGGGAGGGGGTGTCCCCCTCCCACACCCTCCCCCGCTCGGTCTCTTCGCTTCCTCGCAATGTCTCCCATCCACTTTGGAGAAGTTGTTGACGCCCTTGCTTAGTTTCATGGGAGCCCCATGCCCTAGACTATATTGATGGCATAGTATACAGGATCACGGGGATCCATCTCATGCAAGGCTCAATCTTTTCCTCGCTATGCCCTTTAGAAATACGTTACGAGTAGGTTCACTATTTTATACAATTTTAACACCCATGATAGGAGTTGCAAATATCTGAAATTATTATTATCCCCAAATGTGGGTGCCCCCCAAAGCCAGGTCTCGAGCCATCAAGACACTTTCAATGAGCGCATAATAAAACTTCCGGGCATGCTAATTTTTAAAGCTTCACATTTGTCAGTACTAGATTGTGGTCTGACCCAACGTCTGCTGAGCAGTATGATCTGCACTTCTGGAACGTCTTGATGTTCTCTAATTTGGTAATGATGAAGTGTATCTGATTTCTGGAATGTCCACACGGGGACGTCCATGTTGCCCTCCTACATTCTTTGTGTTGGAAGTATGTGTTACACACTGCCATTCCGTGTAACATACAGAATTCTAGAAGCTTCTCCCCTCTGCTATTGAGCTGTCCTAGTCCATACTTGCCCAAAGGTGGTGCCCATACCCCGTGGTCCGCTCCTATGTTTGCGTTGAGGTCACCCATCACAATATTTAGAGAACAGTTATTGTCATGATATAGAAGGTTAAATGTGTGTATTTAGTTATAGTTACTGAGGTCACTTATTAAACTTAAATAATTGTGAGTCCATACTATTACTAGGGATATTATGGTATTAAGTAGTGCATATACCCCCTGCATCACAGATGGCGCTAATGTACTCTGTATACCTGCACGAGACACATCCAGCATTACCCCCTGCAACCATGAAGAAGCAGATTCCAGGATCATGGTACATGTTGCTGATGCCGTCAGGCAGTGCTTTCACAAGATCCTTGTTCGGACAGTAGACACTGATGTAGTTGTGCTAGCAGTAGCAATTGTACAGCAGCTAGGAAGAATAGACCTCTGGATTACATTCGGAACTGGCAAGAACTTTCACTACATCTCAGCTCATGAGATTTGTGCCTCTCTTGGCCCACACAAATCGTTGGTTATTCCGGTGTTCCATGCTTTCACGGGCTGCGACACTGTTTCCCAGTTTGCCCAAGTTGGAAAGAAGACTGCATGGAAGGTGTGGGAGACACATGATGAACTCACTGGATCCTTCTATGAGCTGCACAGTGCACCAGAACAAATCTCTGAAGAGACCGAGGCTTCGCTAGAGTACTTCACCATCCTTCTCTATGACAATACAGCAATATGTACCTCCATCAACGAAGTCAGAAAGCTTCTATTCACACGAAAAAAGGCGTCAGATTTCAGCACTTCCTTCCACCAAGGCTGCCTCACAGCAACATATCAGAAGGGCAGCATTGCAAGGTGGGCACCATTAAGGACATACTACTCTGCCATATTGCCAGTTGCCCTCCCCTTCTGAGTGGGGATGGACTTGCCCAGAACAGTGGAGGCCCCTGTGGACAAACTTACCGGAAGCAAGTGCATCCTGCCCAGAGCTACTGAAGTGTCAATGTAGGAGCCGGTGTAATGACTGCAAATGTATATGAGCACACTTAAAATGCACTGTGTATTGCACATGCACAGGAGATTGTGACAATGCCTGAAACTATGGTGAATGACTTAAGACTGTTCATGGTGAACATATTATATTGTTGAGACAATCTATCTGACCAAAAATAGCTGGTTGCTTCCATGGATTTATTGCCTAGCAACATTGTTTCAAGTTGATGTATTATAAAATACCATAACCTTTACTGATTCCAGGAAATAGGCCTTATATTGATAAGAAAATTGTTTGAGTTAAAGGGGTAGTTTAGTTTTGGTAGAGAGGGCGCTGCACATCACAATTTTGTTGTGAGGTAATGAAAAACTGAGTGTCGAATTTGAGAGAACATGCAATTGTAATGGCAGAATAAACTTTATTTGGTCAAAATCGACTCAGAAACGGCTGAGATATCAATAAATATATCTGATCGTATAATTATTTGGGGCCCAAATAATTAGATGATTTTTTCAAACAAATAAAACAATGCTTGCACTTTTTCAAAAATGTTCAAAAGTGTTTTTTAAATAGTTGTTGATGATCTCTCTATTCAATCATTATTTCAATAAAACATCACACACATAATTTTTTATGAAAAATGGTTGAAATCTGTACAGTTTAAAATATACCCAAATATTTCTCTTCTGTAAACTTGTAGGCTGTGTAAGGTGGAAAAGTCGTTAACAAATAGACAATTAAGATATAAATAGACAGTTGCTATGGTTTATCCGTTGCATAAGAACAAAAAAAAATGCTGTTTTTTTTCATATTGACACTCCTGGTGACCTTATAACATGTCTTTAGATAGTTTTGATGCTAAAACACATAGCATCATCCTTTTGGAATGGATTAGATATGCTTAAATGGCTCGTTGCTAGGGTCAATAGGTTTCTTAGCAACCGTTGCTAAGAAACGTGCCATTTGCATTGGCTCCACCTTGGAAAATATTCAGTATAGGCTCAAGTATAACTGTGCAAAATGTCATGCTTTTATCATCAACTGAGCAATTCTAGCTGTATTTTGCACCAATCGCCTGGACTATTAAAAGATGTTCGAATCCGAGGCTCGCGCATTGGTATCAGTGACGAGGGAAGAGCATAAGCGGCTAATGGTGACGGTGAAAAAGATGCGACAAGAGAACAAATTCGCGTTCATACCTTACTCGGTGTCAAGGGTGATCAAATACAAAACCGGCCCGAAAGATGCTCCTCGTTCACTAAAAAACCCTCAGATTATCAGACATAAACGACGATAACAGTTACTAGAATATAGTTAACGCGGTTAGCTTATATGATTGACTCTGACAATAAAATAACATTATCGAATCAAATACTTTTAATTTATTGTAGGTTGATAAATAAAGACTACTTTCTGAAACATATAAGATGCTCCTTTTTTGTTTTGCCCTATGACTATTTACTTTGGCGGACAAGATGATTGCAAAGGAGCAAGGTCCACCTTTTATGTTTTTATTTCAAATGATCAACGATTTGATCTCTGTTTTGTTGTTTTTATTCTGTATGTATTTAATATCAAAACCCTTCATTCGTTCTAAAACAATTTCATTCGACTGTAACCTTATGTATCCATTAAAAGACTATGCCTGACGATACACTTCATGTTAAGATATGTTCACTCAATGTCAAAGGGCTAGGCGATAGATTAAAAAGAAGATGCATGTTTGATTATTTTAGAAATATGCCATTCGATGTTTTTTTTTTTACAAGAAACACATAGTGTCAAAGATTCAGAGAGAATATGGGCAAGTGAATGGGGATTTAAATGTTACTTTTCTCATGGTACATCTTGCAGCGCAGCAGTATGTATTTTGATTAAATCAAATAGTAATTTGAAAACATCCTCAATCCATAGAGATGGCCAAGGTCGAATTATTTTGTTAAATGTAACTCATGTATTACAAATTGTACTGTTGTTAATGTATATGGTCCTAATAACGATGATTTTAATGTATGTAATCAGTTGCATGAAATGTTAGGAACATATGGGTCAGAGCCTCTAATTATTGGTGGAGACTGGAACACGGTTCAAAACTCTTTTTTAGATAGACACCCAACTCCAAAACAATATCACCCTACGTGCTATGATTGCCTTGAAATTTTAAAACAAGATTATGATTTGATTGATATTTGGCGAGTTGAAAACCCTTCTAAGATTCAATACACTTGGCAATCGAATGTGGCTCAGAGTAGAATCGATTATTTTCTTATCTCTAGTAGTTTACGGGAGTTTGTTAATGAATGCGATATTAAGTTTGGTTATCGTAGCGACCATTCTGTTATAACTATTATAATAAATCGTTCGGTTCCTAAGAGGGGACCTGGTTTAAGGAAACTTAATTCTTCTTTATTGATGAATGAAAAGATTAAAGAGGAAATCAGGCTATTTATTATTTCTTCTTTAAATGAGCCTGAGGAAACATGCATGGACAGGAAATGGGAATATTTTTTGTTTTAATCATCACTTTATTAGTCAAATTTCGTCAACAAAATCAAAGGACATACATAACCCAGGACACGGACATATAATTGCCAGCGCAGGGCAGTAAAATAGTATAATGAACAATATAGAATGCTTTGCAACAATTAATTAAGTACCTAACTGACATTAAGATTAAATTATTTAAAATCATATTTCAATAACAACATAGTATATAATGTGGATAAGTAATTCAGCGTAATAGTAAGTGTAATGGAAAGTAAAATATAATAGCTTCTTAAAATAGCTAATATCAAAATAAAATAATTCAAAGTAGTATATATATATAATAATCAGTAGCTCTAAATAATAGTAATAATAGTTTAAGTGCGATAGCAAGTACATTGTAATCTGCCTATAACTAAGTGACATTAGAATGCAATTATTTAAATTCATATTTCAATAGCAACAGAGTATATAATTTAAATAAATACTTAAGTGTAAGAGTAAGAAAGTATAATAGAAAATCAAATATAGTAACTTTTGAGAGAATATCAAAATGGAATAATTCAGAGTAATGTATCAAATAATCAATAAGTCATAATAATAATAGGGATGATTTAAGCTAACAATATAATCTAAACCTTCACAAGTATAGCATATACCACGGCCCTACCACGGAAAGAGCAAAGCCAATTATATTCCACAGATCTCGCGTTCAAGAATGTGCAAATCTAATTGGATAGAACGCGCACATTTTCTGAATCATCTCTCACCGCAACAGGGGCCAGTACGTACAGTGTGATGCCACACCTCGGCCCCGCTCCCACGACTGTCCATCGCTCGTGCAGGGTATAATGGTCCACGCCATTGGTGTGTACTCGACCAAAACGCCAGCCAAACAATGGGCGAATGCAGGCCCTGGGTAGGGCCCAGTCACGGCACCGGTTAGTCCTAATTCACTGGGGTAGAGTGTTTGTGGGACGGAGGGGGGTGGACATCTCCCATCTATTTTATTTTTTTGAATAGTATATCGAAAAAGAGGACACCACTGCCACTCGGGACAGTTTATTCCTAAATTCCTTCAAACGGACTGGGTTTCCCACAACAGACAAAAGTTTTTTTTTTAAACGTGAATGGTTATCAGGGGAGATGTGGCCGCGTGCTCCAATCTCAATTGCTAGATACTCCACTTCAAAGCCATTTCCTTCAATATCATGAACAAGTGGTGCATATTTATTGAGTTTATACTCATGCATTTTGTGTGCATTAAATTCAAAGGGAACCGTGAGCTCTACAATCAGAAGTTTGTTTTGCATTTCTCCCAAAAACACATATATCCGGAATTAAATTTGTTATAGTACATTCATTTGGGATTGTAGAGATACCTATTTTTTTTCCAAAGGTCGACGGCAAGATCAGTGAATATGTTGGCACACTCATCAAAGGTAGACAGTCCTTGGTGAAGTATTTGAACAATATACAACAATACGTTATCATGCCGCCAAGTTTAGCGACCTTCATCAAGGAAGGGAGTACAATTGTTTAATACATGTTGTACAGTCTCTCTATTTCCACATTGTTTACAGTTTGCGGTTGTCTGTCTGCCCCAACGAAAAGGATTATCATTTGTGTTCAATGTATCGGTCAAGGAATTCATAAAAAATTTGGCAACTTTGTGAGGCAAATCATAAATCAGAGATTTCCAGTGAGTTGATTTTGATTCGAGAGCTGCGAGTGTTCATAAAATTTGCCCTGAACTGTCAATGACTGGACATGTTTCAGCCAATCTTGGGATCTTTCTTTTTGACAGTGATCTTTAACTTGTTTTTTTAGTTGGGGCAGAGAGGCAGCTGTGTCTGGTAGTGTTTGGTAAAGCAAAAAATTACACATTTGTCTAAATTAGATAAAAAATAATTTAATCAAAATATTGATATATTAAACAAAATTTTTGAAAAAACACAAGAACTTTTAAATTCGGATCCTCGAAATGATGAATTGAAAGAATTGATTGATGTTAATGAAACTGAATGATTCATTTACATGAAATATATATAAGAGGTGTAATGGTTCTTACAAGAGCAACCTGGATAGCTGAAGGGGAAAAGAATACCCGATATTTTTTTTGAATTTAGAAAAACAGAACTTTGATAAAAAACATATAACAAAATTATATGTTAATGGGACACTTGTGATTGAGCCGAACTATATTTTGGTGGAAGAGAAGAACTTTTACGAAGAATTGTATTCAACTAGACACACGGAAAAGGAGAACAATGTATTTCATTGGGATGAATATGATTTACCCGTTTTAGAAGAAGAATCTGCAGTTTTATGTGAAGGTCCCATTACAGAAGCTGAGTGTTTTGAAGCAGTAATGTCTATGCCCAATGATAAAACACCCGGATCAGATGGGCTTTCTGTTAATTTTTATAAAGTATTTTGGCAAGAGTTAAAAGATGATTTGTGTCAGGTATTTAATAAATGTTTTGAAAACGGTGAACTTTGCCCCTCAATGAGAAGAGGAATAATTACTTTACTCCCTAAACAGGGAAAAGATAATTTATATTTAAAAAATTGGCGTCCAATTTCTTTATTAAATACAGATTATAAAATATTGGCAAAAATAATAGCAAATAGATTAAAAAGGGTACTTCCATTATTATTAATTTGTTCTGATCAAACTGGTTTTATGAAAAATAGATACATTGGGGAAAATATTCATTTGTTTCTAGACATGATAGAATTTGGTAAAACACATTATGTTGATGGTCTTGCCTTTTCTATTGATTTCGAAAAAGCATTCGATTCTATAGAATGGAATTTGTTTATAAATGGTTAAAGAAATTTGGTTTTAAGGAAGATTGTATTCAATGGATAAAAACACTGTATAATAATATTGAAAGTTGTGTACTTAATAATGGATATTCCTCGCCGTCATTCAATGTACAGAGGGGTGTAAGACAAGGCTGCCCTCTTTCACCTTATTTATTTTTGATTGCTGCTGAAATTCTAGGGGCAATGATTAGACAATCAAATTATATTTTAGGAATACGTGTAAACAACTCAGAAGTGAAACTGAGTCAATATGCAGATGATACTATTAATTATTTATCTGCAACTGAGTGCAATTTAGAAAAATGCTGTGATATGTTATCACAATTTGCAAGTATATCTGGTTTGAAAATAAATATAGAGAAGAGTAATATTGTTCGTTTAGGCAATTTTATACGTTTTGTATAGATAGAAAATGTAAATGGGTGTCTGATTCATTGATATATTTAGGTATACAAATACCTGTCTCAGATGAATTTGATTTATATGATTTAAAATTTGAAGACAAATTGAAAGAAACGGATAATCTATTAAAAGTTTGGAGTAATCGGAGTTTATCATTAGTTGGAAAAATCGCAGTAATTAAAGCACTTGTAATTCCTAAGTTTGTATATTTGTTCAGCAACACCCCTAACCCACCCAAAAAGTTTTTTGATACTCTTCAAAAAAGATTATTTAAATTTATTTGGAACAATAAAGGCGACCGAATAAAGAGAAGTATTATGTATAATAATTTGAACGATGGTGGATTAAAAATTACGCATTTAGAAAGTTTTTGCAACACCCTAAAAATTGCATGGGTAAAACGAATTTTGGACGAACGAAACGATGGTCATTGGAAAAAATTTTGTTAACGCCAATACTAATTTTATTTAATACTATGCATTTTGTACCCGATGCAGTTTCATTAATTGCGTATCGGGGAAACCACAAACAACAAACAGCATTAAAATATTACATTTTACTACTTATAATTGCATGTATAATTAAGTAACAGATTTAGTATCATAATTGTTTGTTCTAAATGATAATTATAGCAGAATTCCGTTGTTTGTTAATGTGGATTCAATTCATATATCCATATTTCATACATAATCCATTACACGAATATTACAAATAAGTGTTTCAAAACATTGTTTTTAAGGGGTTATCATCAACTAATTAGTGGTAATTCATAAACCAGTTTTTGCGGCATCAAAAGTCCCGCCGAATCCAGCTGAAATACTATGACGCAGTCATTGAGTAAGTTATCATTAGCAGACGATGTCCGATACATAACAAACACATTTTATAGTGCCTTTTTAACATGACTCTGTTCAATCATCCTTGTTTATTGAGGACAATTTGTGTCATTATTTGCTCCTCTGCCTCATTCTTATAAGCACTTTGTTGTTATTTGACACACAATTTCCTCGTAAAGCATGCTAAGTAACGTTATTTTATTATATCACATCGAACCATAAGTATCACACACAGAACTGCACATTCAGCGACACCCGCATCAAAATACATCTGTTGAAGAATTGACCAATACTTCGTGCCCAGACTTCGACGGGTCTTTCAAGCATATAAAGTAGGACGGTGTGTGACTAATTTCATTGAGTTTGTCTTTATTTCCATAAATGTCTCCGGGTGAATAATTAATGTGTATAAGTCGTCGTAAACCTTATTTACAAAATGCAATGAAATATATCCGCTTTGTGGTAAGAATACACGTTTAGCAGACAATATGAGTGCACTAATGGTTGTGTAGATTCGCAATGAGACATCGTCTGCTAATGATAACTTACTCAATGACTGACATCATAAAAAGCACTTGTTTTTTTATTCTTGTGATCGGGTTTTGTTTTGTTGTTGTAATAAGATATCGTGTTGATATGGGAAATAAAAACGTATTAACCTTAATATGTTAGCCCCTAGCTCTCGAAATTCTACTTTAAAGGGATACTTGAGTATTGGTCAAACATAACTTTAGTAACCAAAACCTTCACGATTACGATACAAACTAATAGTTATAACTTTACCATGCTCGAAAAGTATACACAATCACAAACGACAAAGCTAAACCCCTGTTATCATTCAAAAGGAGCCGTTACAACTCAAGTGTCAAATTAACTCTAGAGAACGCTAGCGCGAAACGCTAGCGTTCTAGGTCCTCCTAATACGGGACTGTTATGCGCGGTAATAGTACCGCGCATACTCATGTGTATCGCAAACCCCATTCGCCTTTCGCATCGGCTGGCATCACGATCATATTTCGTTCAAGATTCTGTTCGGAGTCGCGCTAACACACGGAGAGATGTCGAGGAGGCGCATATATCACTGATTTTTTGCGGAATGGAGGGAAAATCATAATTTTAATCCACCCCATAGTTGGATCTCATATTGGAGAGTGAATTGTTGGTAAGTACCGTATTATATGTATAGTTTTAAGCACAATTAGCGTGCACAAAAATATTAATTTTCAGTCCCGTATTAGGAGGACCTAGAACGCTAGTGCCTCGCGCTAGCCTTTGCTAAAAAGTAATCACTTTTATATCATATTTTGAAAGCAAAATTTACAACAATGAGATCATTTGAATGAGAATGATTACTATTTCCCATGTTTTTGTCGATGATCTGTAATATGGAATTGAAATCAGCCAAATCCGTTAAAATTGTTTTGTTTTTTTTTTTTTTGTTTTTTTTTTTTGGGGGGGGCACTTTGGAAATTACCAATACTCAAGGTTACCTTTAAAGCGATGCCTGTAAAGTGTCTAACTACACGAAAAATACTTGGAGCTTCCTCGTTTCTCTTATGCCGTGTTGTTTAGCTTATGGTAAGAGAAGAATAAAATACGGTTAGACATTTTCAAATGTCCCTTTTGGTATGAAGATAAGTATCATTGAAAATCATTATTTCAAAAGCCTTGATCAACGGTGTTGATAAAAAGTACAATAGTCGTAGCTAAACGCGTCCGGATGCAGCACGCCTGAGAACATTCCGGAGATTGAACTTTGAGCCGCGCGAGTGCAAATTACACGAATTGTGTACTACGTCTGTAAACATACAAGGGTGCGAATATCTCAAACGGATCATTATTTACTGCGACAAATGTATGGCAGACCATCAGTATTGAGTGATAAAATATTAACTCAATATTCGTCTTGTTTACTAGGTAAACAGAGTTCGTTTTCTTTAAAACTGTCACGAATCTTTCAATTGTATTTTACAATGATATTGATATAGGATTGAAGTCTCAACTGTCATGTTGTGCATTATCTGACACGTTACAGGTATCACTTTAACTATATCTTCTTATCAATGTGGGTGCCCAAATGAGATAAATGTATACTACGACGGTCTAGAATAGACATGATATATTTCAATATTTACCTTCGATAGCAGCAAAATAGCTAATAAATGTCCAATCTTCATGTGGATTTGACAGTCGTGCAACTCCTCATTTACCACTTAAAGTCCATAGACAATTCATCGCTGGTGGGAATTTCCTTGACATATTTTTGGCCAAAAGACAGACTTGCAAGAATACTGTACTCTGATTAGCCAAAAGTCCTGGAAAAAAAGTTCTAGCGTTCTAGGTCCTCCTAATACGGGACTGTTATGCGCGGTAATAGTACCGCGCATACTCATGTGTATCGCAAACCCCATTCGCCTTTCGCATCGGCTGGCATCACGATCATATTTCGTTCAAGATTCTGTTCGGAGTCGCGCTAACACACGGAGAGATGTCGAGGAGGCGCATATATCACTGATTTTTTGCGGAATGGAGGGAAAATCATAATTTTAATCCACCCCATAGTTGGATCTCATATTGGAGAGTGAATTGTTGGTAAGTACCGTATTATATGTATAGTTTTAAGCACAATTAGCGTGCACAAAAATATTAATTTTCAGTCCCGTATTAGGAGGACCTAGAACGCTAGTGCCTCGCGCTAGCCTTCGCTAAAAAGTAATCACTTTTATATCATATTTTGAAAGCAAAATTTACAACAATGAGATCATTTGAATGAGAATGATTACTATTTCCCATGTTTTTGTCGATGATCTGTAATATGGAATTGAAATCAGCCAAATCCGTTAAAATTGTTTTGTTTTGTTTTTTTTTGTTTTTTTTTTTGGGGGGGGGGCACTTTGGAAATTACCAATACTCAAGGTTACCTTTAAAGCGATGCCTGTAAAGTGTCTAACTACACGAAAAATACTTGGAGCTTCCTCGTTTCTCTTATGCCGTGTTGTTTAGCTTATGGTAAGAGAAGAATAAAATACGGTTAGACATTTTCAAATGTCCCTTTTGGTATGAAGATAAGTATTATTGAAAATCATTATTTCAAAAGCCTTGATCAACGGTGTTGATAAAAAGTACAATAGTCGTAGCTAAACGCGTCCGGATGCAGCACGCCTGAGAACATTCCGGAGATTGAACTTTGAGCCGCGCGAGTGCAAATTACACGAATTGTGTACTACGTCTGTAAACATACAAGGGTGCGAATATCTCAAACGGATCATTATTTACTGCGACAAATGTATGGCAGACCATCAGTATTGAGTGATAAAATATTAACTCAATATTCGTCTTGTTTACTAGGTAAACAGTGTTCGTTTTCTTTAAAACTGTCACGAATCTTTCAATTGTATTTTACAATGATATTGATATAGGATTGAAGTCTCAACTGTCATGTTGTGCATTATCTGACACGTTACAGGTATCACTTTAACTATATCTTCTTATCAATGTGGGTGCCCAAATGAGATAAATGTATACTACGACGGTCTAGAATAGACATGATATATTTCAATATTTACCTTCGATAGCAGCAAAATAGCTAATAAATGTCCAATCTTCATGTGGATTTGACAGTCGTGCAACTCCTCATTTACCACTTAAAGTCCATAGACAATTCATCGCTGGTGGGAATTTCCTTGACATATTTTTGGCCAAAAGACAGACTTGCAAGAATACTGTACTCTGATTAGCCAAAAGTCCTGGAAAAAAAGTGCTTCGATGGTAGCAAAATAGCTAATAAATGTCCAATCTTCATGTGGATTTGACAGTCGTGCAACTCCTCATTTACCACTTAAAGTCCATAGACAATTCATCGCTGGTGGGAATTTCCTTGACATATTTTTGGCCAAAAGACAGACTTGCAAGAATACTGTACTCTGATTAGCCAAAAGTCCTGGAAAAAAAGTGCTTCGATGGTATGACAAAAAAATCCCATCACAACATGTGCACGTCGACTCACGACACGAAGACGCGTTCAGTGTGACAGGTCAATAGAGTTTGCCCATTATCGATTTTTTGTTTGTGTCGTGAGGCATGTCGTTTTTTTCGTGTCGTGGTGTCATGTCGGGTTTGGTTTGACGGCGCCTTTACTTTGGATCAGGTTAACAGGGGGAAAATGTAAGAATTGCACGTATGAGCATTATCGTCGTTGTGTCGTGTCGTGGTGTCGAGGCTGGTTTAATTTGACGGCGCTTTTATTTTGAATCAGGTTAACAGAGTAAAAAATGTAATGTAAGAATTGCACGTATGCGCATTATCGCACAAACTGTGTTTGCTTACTCATCTGAAGGTCACCTCCACAATTCCTTTTACTACATAATGAACCCCTAAAACCTAAAAAAAAAATTAAAAAATGTCATAATCTATGTTCTAGAATGTGTAATCTTACATTATGATGCTACACGATTCAAATTGCCTACATAAATCAGTCCATCTGGCGAAAACAGCTCAGTAATGTTGGAATTCAGAGTATTTTGTTATGTTTGTCATCATACACTTGTAAATATGGTGACCGGTTGATGATTGTAAACTGTAGAACTTGACCTGCTAAACATGTGTAACAAATATGAAGATGGTCGATCAAATAGTAAAGAAATGAGAGAGGGGGCCCTATGAGCCGCCCCCCCCCCCTCTCACCCTTTGGCCTGGGCACGCCAAAATAGATTGGGTTTGATAGGGTTAACAATGGATGACTGTATTAACTAATACCTAGCAAAATCTCTTAGCTCCACTGGCTCGCGTCTCTCTATAGATGATCGTCTCGCTGACCCCATCGCTCTGTTGATTATCAGGCCGCGAATCACCTGTAGCATCGACGGGCAAACTGGTGTTACAATCACGTTGTGTACTGTTGTGCAGTTTTTGCGATGACAGAGTGACATTTAGAGCCAAGTTAGCATCAGGTGCCTCTCTGCTCGAACTCAGATGTTCCCGGTTTCGCCCATGTTATGGTTTCGCCTGTTAGTGGTACCATGGCGGTGTATCTCATACGAACGATCATCATGACGCCCCATAACTGATGCCTTATTCCAGCGATCATCTCTGAGTCGGAACGGTTGCATGCGAACGGTATCTTATAAATATGCAAATGCATGTATTTATCTTCTACTATTCTTTATTAACCCATTGACTACGGGAACCAAGTGGGTTGTGAAAAAAGTCTATGCAGATGCCAGATTATCATATTGAACGGATTAATATGTTAATACATCGCCCTCGCATCTTTACGTTATTGATTTCGTTATTTTCGGTTCACAGTTGAAATAACCTTATTCCCGTTGTAGCTACATTTCTGGATGTTGCCTCTTGTATTGTCATGATACACTATTGACATTTTATACATTATGTTATTATTATTAATAAGGTAGTACAATGAATATGTAGGGTATATAAGGAATTGGTATAATAGTCTAATTCAATTCGATTCATGATCATATTTTGCTTTTAAATATTATGTTGTTAATTATATATTATCCCTTCTTGCCATTTGCCATAGTCATATTTTGCAAACAAAACATTGCTTTATGTAAGGTTGTACTTTTTCGCGTGTTATGACATTTTGCTTACTATCTTGTTAATATTTCACACCTCTTTCAATTTATTTACGACTTTTGTTCAATAAGTTAAACTACAGAGAACTGATGTGCGTCCCTTTAATACGACTCCTCCTCTCCTCTCCTCTCCTCTCCTCATTACCTGTCCATCTACCGCCTCTCTTCTTTAACTTCCCACTCTGTAGCACATTGTATGCAATACCCAAAAATGTCATATATTTATGATGAAATATTAATCACAATCCTTGCCTTTTGAATTATTTGAATATTATGGTGACTTCTTTAAATATGTTGCCGATATGTTTTTCGTTTATTCTAGATGTTTGCGATTGCGATTCAGTTTCCTGTCGGAACGGAGGGACATGTCATGAAGTATCGTCTGGATACATATGTACATGTGCTGCAGGATATGTAGGAACACGTTGCGATACTGGTATGAAAATAACACTACATTATTAAATAATACTTTTGACATGAAATTTAGTGTAAATACTTGGTGAAAGTCCGTTAGTCCGAAGGTTCGTTATTCCGAAGGTTCAGTTATTCCGAAGATTCGTTATTCCGGAGGTTCGTTATTTCGAAGGTTCGTTATTCCGAGGGTTCGTTATTCCAAAGGTTCGCTATTCCCATAAACGAAATCGGGTTTGTTATTCCGAAGGCTCGTTTAACCGAAAAAAAAATCGGGTTCGTTATTCCGACGGTTCGTTATTCCGAAGGTTCGTTATTCCGAAGGTTCATTATTTCGAAGGTTCATAAGTCCGAAAATAAAATACTGTTCGTTAATCCGAAAATGATATTGTTATTATACTATCATTTGTGTTTTGTTTATTTAATTTACAGCCTGCATTACGCATACCCCCTCCCCCTTTTCCTCCCTTTGTCAGACCAATCAAACATTTAAGTTAATTTTATCTCTTTATAGGAAATTATAGTATTATAACAAACCCAAATTACTTTTCGGATTAACGAAACCGATTTCACTTTAGGAATAGCGATCCTTCGGAATAACGAACCCTCGGAATAACGGACCTTGGGAATAACGAACCTTCGGAATAACGAACCCAATTTCATTTTCGGACTAACGAACCTTCGGAATAACGAACCTGATTTCATTTTAGGAATACCGTAGCCTCGGAATAACGAACCCTTGGAATAACGAACCTTCGGAATAACGAACCTTCAGAATAATGCAACAAATGTTCGGATTAACCATGTTAACGAACCCTATTTCATGTTAGGATTAACGAACCCTTAGGTATAAGAAATGTGCGTGTTCGGAATAACGAACCTTTGAAAAAAGGAACCTTCAGAATAACGAACCTTCGGAATAACGAAGCGCACCCATACACACATTACTCTACTTTATGAAGTAGAATTCTGGTTGACGACACACCCTGACGACACATTGTGTGTAAATTCAATATAAACTGGGAAACAAAACACGCTTACACACGTATGGCATACACACACACACGTACACACACACTCACAAACACCTACATTATACACACTTTCTATAAGCATTATCATGGGGGACGTGTTTTTTTCCAGCACCGTGCGCGCCTAACAGACGACTGGCTGGATGTTTTCCTAGGAAGTGAACATGTTCCCTTTGTGTGCAAGAATGATTGCAGTGTGTATCCTTTGACCGGGGAAACAATAATGTGGTAAAGCGCTATAATCCTCATAGGAATGGCGCTGTATAAATAAAGTTATTATATTATTATATTATATATATATATATATATCATATCATTATATATTAAAGTTAGTATAATAGCTACATACCTTCGCAGAAATATAACCGAAATGTCCATAGACTGGTCTCACTCTACTTGTCTAAATTCACAGATATGAACGAATGCGCATCATCTCCCTGTCGGAACAGAGGGACATGTACGGACCGTGTAAATGGATACAGATGTAGGTGTGCTGCAGGATATGCAGGAATACATTGCGATACTGGTATGAAAGTAATAGTACATTACCAAATAATACATTTGGCATGAATTTTAGTGTAAATACCCTAATAATAAAACCGAGAAAGATCAAACGCACATACACATGTCTGTATCACACACATACACACGCACACACACACACACACATAATCATTTATCTACTTTATCAAGTAAAATTACATTTAGCATAACATTACATAACATTGTGTGTACATCCAATATAAAACTGGAAACAAACAAACTCACTTATACAGGTCTGACACAAACACACACACACACACACGTACAGGCACACCTTTCTCTAGTAATTTCATGATAACGTGTTGTTCTAGCACTGTGCCGCCTAGCAGACGACTGACTGGAATATTCCCTATGGAGTCAAATACTGTCCTTCGTGTGCAGGAATTATTGCAGTGTGCATCCCTTTGACCGGGGAAATAATAATAATAGGGTAAAGCGCTATGATCTTCATGGGAAGTGCGCTTTATAAATGACCGTACATAAATCATACATAACTTGAATTTCGAAAGACTGATCTTACTCGACCTGTCTGAATTCACAGAAATCAACGAATGTGCATCATCTCCCTGTCGGAACAGAGGGACATGTACGGACCGTTTGAATGGATACAGATGTACATGTTCTGCAGGATATGGAGGAATACATTGCGATACTGGTATGAAAATAACACAATCTTAAACACTAGACACGATGCTTTTTATTGAAATAAAGGTGGGCTGTTGATTATAAATACTAAATGGCGCCTATTATGACGTCATCAGTCATGGCCAAGTTGAAAACCTCGCTATGCTTACTGTTATGACATTAACTTTATCATGCAAAAATATGATATAGTTATGATATTGCGTTATAGAGTTACGATACAAAATGTATTTGAAGAAAATAATACAAAATGGCGCCTAGATGACGTCATCAGTCATGGTCAAGGTTGAAAACCTTGTTATTTTTAGTCCACATACGTATAGTGTACCAACGTGTTGTTCTAGCACTGTGCCGCCTAGCAGACGACTGACTGGAATATTCCCTATGGAGTCAAATACTGTCCTTCGTGTGCAGGAATTATTGCAGTGTGCATCCTTTGACCGGGGAAATAATAATAATAGGGTAAAGCGCTATGATCTTCATGGGAAGTGCGCTTTATAAATGACCGTACATAAATCATACATAACTTGAATTTCGAAAGACTGATCTTACTCGACTTGTCTGAATTCACAGAAATCAACGAATGTGCATCATCTCCCTGTTGGAACAGAGGGACATGTACGGACCGTTTGAATGGATACAGATGTACATGTTCTGCAGGATATGGAGGAATACATTGCGATACTGGTATGAAAATAACACAATCTTAAACACTAGACACGATGCTTTTTATTGAAATAAAGGTGGGCTGTTGATTATAAATACTAAATGGCGCCTATTATGACGTCATCAGTCATGGCCAAGGTTGAAAACCTCGCTATGCTTACTGTTATGACATTAACTTTATCATGCAAAATATGATATAGTTATGATATTGCGTTATAGAGTTACGATACAAAATGTATTTGAAGAAAATAATACAAAATGGCGCCTAGATGACGTCATCAGTCATGGTCAAGGTTGAAAACCTTGTTATTTTTAGTCCACATACGTATAGTGTACCAATTTTATAGACATTTATTCAGTTCATTTTCTTGCTATCTTGCACACAACAAAGTGAGTATGAATAAGAAAAGGAAATAAAGAAAGAAAGAAATAAGGGACGATTCTGACGAAATTATAAGGTGTCTATATGAGTCATACGGCCCACCTAATAAAGACGATTCTGACGAAATTATAAGGTGGTCTGTGTGAGTCATACAGCCCAACTAATACTAGATAAAGACGATTCTGACGAAATGATAAGGTGGTCTGTATGAGTCATACAGCCCACGTAATACTAAATAAAGACGATTCTGACGAAATTATAAGGTGGTCTGTATGAGTCATACAGCCCACCTAATACTAAATAAAGACGATTCTGACGAAATTATAAGGTGGTCTGTATGAGTCATACAGCCCACCTAATAATACTTTCGACATGAAGTTTTGTATAAATACAATTATGATAAAACTTGGAAAGGTCAAACGCATAGAATGTGCATCATCTCCCTGTCTGAACCGAGGGACATGTACGGACGTGTGAATGGATACAGATGTACATGTGCTGCAGGCTATGGAGGCATACATTGCGATACTGGTATGAAAATAACACTACCTTTACAAAAAAGTAACAGATAATTATATTAAAAGAAACCCGATTATTAGCTTGTTTGTCAAGTATTGGTTCTATACAGTGGCGTAGACAGGTTCTTACACCTGGGGGATGATTTGCCGTTTACCGGACCAAGACCAATTTGTTCGCCGCCTAGAGCACTTTCCGAAATATTTCGAGACCAAGACAATTGCTTGAAAGTCCTCTCAGTTGGGGGTGGAGGGGGGGGGGGGGGGGGGGGGGGTGGAAGCAGTTTTGGATTTGAGAGGAGGCAAAACCTATGGGGGCTCACAATTTTGTGTGTGTAGGGGCTTATGCCCGACCACACTCACAGTGGTGCCAACTTTGAGCCAGATGTGAGACTGAGATATTGCAAGGAGCGTAGCGACCAATCCCGAGGGAGCGAAGTGACTGAACGGCGGGAGGGTGTGGGAGGTGGGTGTCCCCCTCCCACGGTAGGAAGCTTTTGCATTTTTGGACTTGAAATTGTGCAAGCTGGTGCTTACCTAAATAGGAAATTTGGGTTTAACATACTGTATCTGGGAAAGCGTGTTATAATTTTATCGACCAGAAATTTGTAATATATTTTCCCGAAGAAAACAAATAATTGACACACTAATGAATATACACCCCAACACAAACACAAATATTGTATTTATATTTAGCGTCATACACAGTTTAAACATCACTTTATGCCACATCTGCGTTTGTCCTTCACCAAGACAATTTATCCACTATTGCTGCTTTCTATATACCCAGGTGTATAAATGGGGA
Source organism: Echinarachnius parma (assembly GCA_037951105.1). Classification (NCBI taxonomy): domain Eukaryota; kingdom Metazoa; phylum Echinodermata; class Echinoidea; order Clypeasteroida; family Echinarachniidae; genus Echinarachnius; species Echinarachnius parma. Next base: position 2,653 of record JBAMJV010002386.1, on the reverse strand, counting down.
CCGGTAGGAGGTGAAAGCCCTTATGTGAACGATCTTCTTGAACCCACTGAGCGCTTGGAAGGAATACTGCCCAGGCAATGGATATGGTGCACACAATGTGTGCTGGTTTGCATTGTATCCTATGACCGGATAATAATATAATTGTAAAGCGCTCAGAGATTAGGCGTTATATAAATAGTGTATATTATTATTAACAACTTAGCCAAACATGAGTCCCGCGGGGCTAAGCTATATACCGAGGGCTGGGGGAGAGCCAAATTGGGAGTGTTTTGGAGGGTGTATCCCCCTCCCACGGAGAAGATTTTGCATTTATATACTTGAAATGGTGCAATTTGGTGCATGTCACACAAGCAGCCAGAGCTATGCCAGCCTACATTGGAACTACGTTGCCCGGTATACAGAAGAAACAAAATACTCACATCAGACCATACGCAAGTTACACAACAAACTGAAATAATCTGTTCGCGCGCGAAGCGCGAAGCGAAAATTGAAAGTGGATGTATAAATTACTGTTTTAACGTTATAATTAACAAGTCTTAGCTCGTACAACTAATGTTTTCTTTCCCACTCGTATACAGATACACACACAAATATATATAACATGTATATCCTTCCCTTACAAGTGGGGCGAGAAGGGGCGGGGGGGGGGGGGGGGGATGATTGTACATTTCACCATCCCTCCTCCACCTTGTGAGTATTATGGTAGAGTCTAAAATATTTCCCTCCTCAGCTCAGCTCAGAAGGATTTCCCTATGGCCTAGCCTGCACATGTGCACAGCTAGCCATGTGTACAGCTAGCCATGTGTGTGCACAGTACAGCTAGCCATGTGTGTGATGCAGCTACCAGCATTGTATGCAGTTTACTTGCCAGTTTATGTGGTGAAGCAGAAAACCTCTAGTCCTGCAAACAACATTCATTTAATAGATTATGGGCCTCGAGAGGGCAAGACGGTGAATTACAAGTGACGGCAAACAACCGTTTGTGCAGCCAGGGTGAGTGGGTTATTCAATTGGAAAGTTGATTAATGATTTGGGTTATATTTGGTTTAAATATAATATGAAGATAAAGATAATTGGGTATTAGGATTTGATACTCAAGGAAGTTCACAGTTGGTGTGATTATGTAATGTGTAGTTGGGTCATATTAGTATTGATATTGTTTTGTATATTTAGTGAATTGGTATACTTGAATACTAGTGTTGAAGGTACAAGATGATAACATCATTTGTTGAAATGATGATACGGTATGATGTATAGCCAAAAGAAGTGACTATTCGGGTATGTGTCATTAGGTATTGCAGTAGTAATATGATCATATTGGTGTATGGTTCATGTTTGATGAATACTTGTTTGGTTACAGGCTTCTTGGTTGAAGAGAAGTACACATGTAGAAGTTAAAGAATTACTTAAAGATAATAATCATGGTGTTGAAGCAGTAATTATTACAAAGTGCTTGTTTGTTAATTAACTGTTTAACTGTGTTAGGACACCTAGTCTGCCAGTTTTCACAGTGGTATATCTACATTCTCGCCTTTATTATGATTGTTGACTGTTTATTGATTATTCTCTTGTTTATTCTTTGTTGCATTTGCATATGCAGGTTTTTTTTAGGTTTTTCTTCTTTGCTAACGATCTGAGGAATAAAGAACAAGACACAAAGACAATAATGATCGTAACGAGTGGTTATTTTCCGGTGTCACATTTGGCGTACTCGGCAGGATCCTCAACATTGAACATCAGCGATTTAGAGCTTTAACCCTGGCTGTACTGGGAGGGCCGGAGCATGGCCGGAGCATGGCTGTACTGGGAGGGCCGGAGCATGGCTGGACTGGATGGCAGCAGGCTGGACCAGGTGGGAGCATGGCGGGTGATGAACTATTTGAGTAAATGACAGTTGTGTTAATTTGTATGTTTAAGGTTACTTGTTGACTTGAATTTTCAGAATAACTGGTGTAGATATAGTTATTGTTAGGATTGAGACACTTGTTACGGAGACTATTGTGTTGAACGTTCAAATTCAAATTTGGTGATTAATTTGGTTAGGTAAGATTGTAAGTAGGGGAATTTGTTGTGGAAGATGGCACCGATTTGCCAGTAGGGCACGCGGTGTACTTTGGACAAAGCAGGGAAGCACCCTCATCCGACCATGGGATGTGCTTTTAGGCTTTTAAGTTGTTTGGCATGAGCTGTCCATTGGAGAGGTGACGAGTGTCGCTGGGATTAATTAGTTTGTTTATATTTTTAGACATGGATGTGTAGTTGACTTAGAGTCGCGGTGGAATAAAGAAATGGGACAATACATTCATGATGTTTGATATTGGTATAGTTAAGTTAGGTATAGTACATGGTTGGTACAATTTGTAGAATGAGAAAGCTGACGAGTTACCGTGGTATTTTTGGAGATTCTCTACCTGAGATCAGAAATGCATGCATGGGAAAATTTGTTGATGAAAGCATTTTACTTTTTTTATGAATTTGTATAGATTGTATGTACACTTAAACTGTTAAGACATTTCATTTTTGAAAGTATGGTACTAGACATGTAATAACTGAGCCTAGTTGTTTTTTAGATATACACAGAGTATATAATGATTTCTGAAAAACTCGCCTAGAGTCCAGAAATTCATATTGTGTGTAAAGATTCTAATGGTCA
>JBAMJV010002385.1:0-160575 GCA_037951105.1 Echinarachnius parma | reverse complement strand
AAATTGGAATGGATACCCCGTTCCAATTACAAACGCAAAATTGGTACTAACGTTGCCTTTGCTCCAATTCGAGATGTGGATGCGTTTTAATTAATGTGTTGTGAAGTGACATTTAGAAATCGAAATGGGATGGGAACGGCCATGACAAAAATAACAACCCTCTTGCAAAATTGTGTGCAGCGCCAGTAATGAAATCGTCCATCCAACACGGTTAGTATGCGTTACACTAATAAATGGGTCCAACAAATGTGTTATTTTTACAAACATGGAAATCAATAAGTACATTCTTATTATTCAGACTTCGACATTTTGTTTTTGCTTGAGTCCTAAGAAATGTTAGTTCGCGCACCGGAACATGATATCCGTGATCGAGCGCCATGTCGGCCCTGTTATGGAGTGCGCTGCATGGTCTCTGGCTCAAGGGCGTACCGAGGGGGTTTGTTTGGGGTGTTAAACACCCCCCCCCCCCCCCTTTGGCGAAAAATTTGCTGTGTTAGGTATTCAAACACATCCCATCTACGCCAATGAATGAAGCTAAAACACCCCCTTGAAAAAAAAAATCCTGAGTACGACTATGTCTGTCTGTATACTATACACTTTGTTTTTCGGTAGCTTGACCTCTATATCCGTACTGACCTTTATATCGTGCAGGGTCAGTAGAAATAAAGCACAATTAAACAGCTGGGGAAATCCCTACTCCTCCTTCTGTAACAAGCTCCATGTTATACTATCGTCTGGACTCGCGAGACAGGTACAAGACAGTTTGTTGACCTTAATTCAGGTCAAGGATTTTACATCGTATGATATTATAGGGTCAGTCAATAATCATCGGGGAATTCCCCCTCCTGCCAACATAAATACACTGTATTCAAACATCGATCGAAGATCTATCCATGCCTCATTGCCGCGGACACGTGTCACTTCTTCTGCTCCGTGAACCCGCTAATTAGATCATTTTACCTGTATTTTAGTAGACAGAGTGCAACAGATTGTTACTAAATTCTTGTTCTATTGCTTTGAAACGTAAGTGCTCTTGCAATTAGACTGGTAATATAGGTGATATCACCGAAAGTTTCTTTTTTGTTTGAAAGAACATAAGACACGGCTCATATCTAGATAACAGCATTACTTCGAATGACCACTGTTCCTTTGAATATAATACGATTATCTCTAATACAGTGGCTAGGCCTACTTTTCTTTCTGGCCATGCTGACTGACTGACATGTGACATGTGCAAATAAGCGTCATTTTCCTGTGTTGAGAAATGTCATCATGACTCTTTCTATATAATACTCTATGATTCTAGTGCCAGGCAGTACAATCTGACTTTTTTTTTTTACGGAAGCGATTTGTTTGTGGTGCGAGTTTTTTTTTAAATACAAACAAAATTCCGAGGGATGTAGGGAAATGAAAAACTGTCTGGCAGGAAGAATCCTTTGGGATCCGACCCGGCCTTTGACTAAAAGTCTCAGCCAGCTGATATAATAGTGTGTATAAAACTTACTACTACAGACCCTGATATTTTCTTTCTGACTCAATCAATGTGTATCATACCAAGGAGGTACTCCTTGATCATACAAACATGTACTGTTTGTCGTTTGGACTTATTGTAGAAATCGTCTAGATGTTATGTGACATTCTTGATATTTTGCAATTGTTTGTTGACGTCTTCATTGTAATTTATTTGTGCGCATATACATGATATAGGGGGCTAGCATTTCACCCCCCCCCTTCCAATCATGATCATCTTACGTGAATCTTACGTGAAATTTGCCCGAATACAAGGGGTAAAATTACCTGAATATCACAATTTCCAAACTTCGGAGAAAGGGGTGCGGGGGGGGGGGGGGGGTGCAGCACCCATATCCCCTCCTCCTGTCGCATGCCTATGATCGTACGTCGCCTCTCAATCCCATTCAAAGTAAAATGTCTTAGGGGGGCGGGGATTGGCTGTGCAGCCCCCTTAGCCCTCCCCCAGACCTTAGACGCATATGATCATGTGACGTCTCTCAACCCCGTACAGAGTAAACTGTCGTGGAAGGGGGGGGGGGGGGGGGGTTGCTTGTGCAGTCTTCTTAGCCCTGTCCCAGACATATAAATCCTATGATTGGGCGCATTTCTCTATCACATACAGAGTAAACTGTCGTGGGGGGGGGGGGGGGGGGGGGCTGCTGTGCAGCCCTTTTAACCCCTCCCCATCTCTTACGCCTATGATCGTGTGACATCTCTCAATCCCATGCATATAATACAGAGTAAACTGTATTGGCTCTCTCTCCAAACATACCGGGGTAATTCAGCTGAGTACACTCATGTTAACTTAGTGTCAGAATTCACGCTAACCAAAGAAAGAGGCATGCCATGCTATACTACTGTATACTGTAGTATGCAATCCCATCCATTCCAAGTTGATGTTGGCAGCATGCAGGCCGGGCATACGTGTACGATTCCCCGTCATCATCTCCTGCCCTATACCGACTGAAACTTTACTCTGTTTAGGGGCGTAGTCTCGGGGGGGGGGGGGGGGGGGGGGAGGGAGCGGGGGAGGGGGAATACATCTTCCCATCCGTTGAGCGCAGATTTTTGTTGGAAATGCACAAAATGCAATCCTTCTTTAATTTGGAAGTGTGCAAAGGGTCACAAGTAGTGCCTTACATCAATATTGTTTATTGACATACTTATGTGCCACACAGCACCTTAAACATATAAGGAGTTAAAATGACAAATATAATCATGAAAACAAGTTAAAAGAATCTATGCACCCTTGCACCCCACTGACATGACTGACACTGCTGAAAGCGACTCCCCACTTGTCTTTGGGGTTAAATGAGTTAAAATGACAAATACGATCATAATAACAAACCAACATTATCTGCGCACCCCTTTACCCACTCTTTCTGGTTTCAACCCGGTTTCGCCACTGACATGACTGACACTGCCGAAAGCCGATCCCCCACGAGCATACTTGTATCCGGGGTTAAAGGAGTTAAAATGACAAATACGATCATAATAACAAATGGCACTGCCACAAGCCGACCCCCCATGAGCATACTTGACATTCGGGGTTAAATGAGTTAAAATGACAAATACGATCATAATAACAAACCAACATAATCTGTGCACCCCTTTACCCGCTCTTTCTGGTTCCAACCCGGTTTCGCCACTGACATGACTGACACTGCCGAAAGCCGATCCCCCACGAGCATACTTGTATTCGTCACCCGAAAGAACTGACCCTGTTAACCTTTTGAAAAGAGACTTCAAAAATATTGAATTGTGTCGGAAACTTGAACTTGGCACTGATTGGCAATTTTTTTCCCGAAGACATACCGTACTACATGCTCCAAGAGCGAAATGGTGTCATCCAAACAGAGACATACTCTGTACACATCAATACTGGCTTTCATTACGTCACAGCCGACATTCACATTTCCTCAACGACGGCCCCTCGAAAAGAATGAAATAAAGAATGGAAAAGAAAATAAACGAAACGAAAAGAAAAGAAACGAATACATTTGAAAGAAACGAATTAACCAAAAGTGGTTAAAACTGTGATTGGAACCGATTTTTAAAACGATATTCCCAATCCAATTCACCGGAGTTATTATTGCATAGCTGTCGACGAAGAATCAATTAGAGGAGATGCCATCTTCTGCCCTCTTATATAAATTGGCACTATTTAGTATTTTGAACTTTTGTTTTACAATGTATACATCATGACGTCATTATTTTCATTACGTCACTGCCGACATTCAAATGTCCTCGATGACGGCCCCTCGAAAAGATTGAAAGAAAGTAAAGAGAAAAGAAACGAATTAACCCAAAGTGGTGAGAACCGTGATGGGAAAAGTTTGTTTTAATATGATTCCCAAATTTAATTTACCAGAGGTATAATTGCATAGTTGTCGACGAAGAATCAATTTGGAGGAGATGCCCTCTTATGAATTGGCTCTATTTAGTCAAATTAATGCCAATGTTAAATATACTTCATGAATGGTGAAATCTGCAACAAAAAACTGCATTGATTGCATTTATTTGAATTATTTGGTGTGTAAGCTACTCCAAAGTCGCACGAAATACACCCGACTTGCAAGTAAAAGCATTAGTCTATAAAATGTGTATTTCATTACAATATTATCTTGCTTCCCTTTTCATGAAAAATTGTGCATCTATTGCATTATTTGAATTATTTAGTGTGTAAGCTATTCCAAAGTCGCACGAAATACACCGACTTACAAGTGGAAGCATTAGTCTATATAATGTGTATTTCATTACAATATTATCTTGCTTCCCTTTTCATGAAAAATTGTGCATCTATTGCATTTATTTGAATTATTTGGTGTGTAAGCTATTCCAAAGTCTCACGAAATACACCCAACTTGCAAGTGAAAGCATTAGTCTATAAAATGTGTATTTCATTACAATATTATCTTGCTTCCCTTTTCATGAAAAATTGTGCATCTATTGCATTATTTGAATTATTTAGTGTGTAAGCTATTCCAAAGTCTCACGAAATACACCCGACTTGCAACTGAAAGCATTAGTATGTAATGGGTACTTCATGAAGATTTGATCTTTCTTCCCTTTTTATGGAATGGGAGGGCCCCCCCCTTCATCATGATTTTTGATAACGCAAACCATAATTAATTCATAAGTCTGATCCCGCCATTTCCTAACGCTAAATCCCTAATCGTATTCCCGTCAATCATTATCTAGACTATCTGATGTCGTCTCGTTTTTGCAAAGAGCAGTGCATGGATACTTGGAAAAGGGTGGTGAGGTGGGGAAAATAACACCGCCTCATTGTGGTAAAGCTTGACACCATCCTTACACCTTCCCTCATCATTATGCCTAAAAGTTGTAGCTCTAGCAGCCGTGCCCCCTCCCCCTGTGGTATATTTTGCCCCCACTGTACCCCTCCCCCTATGCGATGGGAAGTTTTGACGCTAAACTTTCACACAGCTTCGAATTCCCGCCCATTGTCTAGATGCAGGGGGGAAGCCAGGCTCACCCGACTCAATGAGGGTGTTGGGGGGGGGGGGGGGGGATCAGGTGCAAAGAAAATGGTACGGATTCCAGCTAGGTGGTAGTCTACGTTTTTTGGTGTTCATGTATTTTCTTTCTTTAATTTTTGGCCCACGGAGGAAGGCATGAATTCCGCGGCGGTCCCGTATAGGCGTAGGCAGGGGTGGTGGTGGGGGAGGTGTGCCCCTTTGCTAGCTATGGCTACGCCACTGATTATACAATTATCATCTCGTCTTGCAAAATGGAAGGGAGACGCGGTGGTGTAGGTTTATACGACTGCATGGATGGTAGAGGTGGTATCTTCTCCCCCTAGGCTATGCATCCTGCCTTCCCCAAAACGCCAATGTATATCTATATTTATGAGAAGAAATTTTGTTTTCACTTGCCACATTTAGTACCCCTCTGTTATAAAGAAAAACATAAATAAAAAGAAAGAAAGGAAAAGTAACGTCAATATTTCATGTTTGGCACACAATGTCTCTCCCTCCTTTCCGGGGGATCATTATTTCCCCCATCTTTATGCCCATCCCAGGTCGATCACGGCCACGCCGCTGAGCATCTGAGATGTGCATTATTGAGTTTGTTATGCTTTCATTCAATCTGATTGGCCTCACTTTGTTTTGATGTAACTTGCGTCTATTTATGATGTCGCATCAGTATACGATATTTGTTTGTGCAATATTGTATTTTATTGATTGTATCTTGATGATACTTCTTCGGTATCAGTTGTGTTTGTTATCGCATCATTCAAGCTGCGTCTATTTATGATCTACATCAGTTTGTATTTGATACAAATTGCGTCTATAAATATATGATGCGCATCAGTACGATATTTGTTTGTGCAATATTGTATTTTATTGATTGTATCTTGATGATACTTCTTCGGTATCAGTTGTGTTTGTTATCGCATCATTCAAGCTGCGTCTATTTATGATCTTCATCAAGTTTGTGTAATATCGTATTTTATTGATTGTGTATCTTGATGATGTTATTTCCATTGCTGCATTTATTTTGTATCCTGATGAAGTTTCTGCGTTGTGTTTGTAATGGTGTCATTCCAGCTGGTTGGCCTCCATTTGTTTTGATATGATTTGCGTCTATTCACATCAGTTTGTAAACAATATTGTATTCTATTGATTGTATATTATCTTGATGATATTAGATATCAAGTGTGCTTGTAATGACATCATTCAAGCTGATATAGGTGTTTTGTTTTGATGTAACTTGCGTCTATTTATGATCCACATCAGCTTATATACAATTTTTCTGATTGTGCGTGCATCTTTATGTTTCGTTCATATTGCTTTGCAGAATATTGGATGTTATTGATTGTGTAGATCCTGTTGATATTTTGCCAATATCACTTTTGGACAATACTGTATTTGATCGATTGTGTATATTCTATCGATGTATATCTTCCATTATCATAATATTCTATTGATGTATCTTCCATTATCACTTTGCAGAATATTGCTATTATTGATTGTCTATCTTGAAGATGTTTCATTAAGTACATTATTATTTTGCAGTCATCCTTACCCCTTCGGACTTCTCCGTATCTGGGGGCAATAATCACCGTAGTGGGGCGTAGCCGGATCACACCAACTGGAGGGGGAGAGCAATTTAATATTTCCCCAAAGTGGAGGGGGCAGAGTGATCTCCAAAATATATTTTCTAAAGTTTGCTCTCTATAGCGGGGGTAGGTAGGCAGGCAATTCATCGCAGAGGGGATGCAAATGTCAAAGTAAAGTACATTGGTGAAAAGTAAAGTAAAAGTAAAGAAAAGAAAGCCAAAGACATTATGACAACGACAACGACAACATGTAAACAATTACAACATAGACTAGGAAAGTGACAGCAACGGCAATGCCAATCACAAAAACAATGAGTTCATCGTACTACTACATTGTACTACAACTACTAATTAGCATTGTTATTATCATTAATTTTACTATTATTATCTATATCATCATCATAATCACCTTCATCATCATCATCATCATCATCATCATCATCATCATCATCATCATCACAATTATTATCATTACCATCATCATCATCATCATCATCATCACCAACCAACAATTGAGAGTTAACAGGGACGGAACAACAACGTCTAAGCACTTTTACCTGGAGAAAAAAAGGGTTGAAATCGCAGACGCAAGATCACGTTCAGTGTTCCTCCCAAAAGGCTTTCGAGTGTTCAGCCATAACGAAAATAATCATACTACATCAATATTAAGTGAGGAGTAAGTGGTAAATGGATTTAAGTAGTTGGTTCCGATTTCGTATTGGCGCGATCGTATGAAAAATAAAACAGGAAATTTTATGTTTTCTCCGTGTTGACTTGAGTAATGAAAACGAGATATACAAAGCGTATACTGTTTGGTACTGCGAATATTAGCAGTATCACATACATGTATATGGGTTTAATTGATAAATATTTATAATAATAATAATAATAATAATAATATAAATACTTTCAAATCGCATTTATCTAAAATTTACCCAGAGCACTACATGTACACAAAACATGATTCAAACTTATCCCTTCGCAGAATTGAACAAAAGTATTTCCATTTATAATTGTTGGTATATAAAAACATTTTCCTTAAAAATAGACAGCAGATAAATATTAAGTGAATGGATCACGACTCTCTGCAGCGAACCATACAAAAGGGGTGGGGGTACGTAGGTTGGTGGAGTGATCATTCACAACCTATCTAATGGCACGAGGGCGGGTGTATATTGGAAAAAGCTCACTGATCATGCTGCTATTATGTAAAGGGTGGGTTTTTGGCGCTGGTTGATAATGATTGAGTAGATGGGTCGGAAAACATCATCAATGAATCATCCGTGAATGCATCCATAGCTCTAAATAATTACTCTGAATAAAAGTGAAGTTTGGCTGATGTGGGAGTGATTGAAAATTGAAGCCTGATTGTTTTTGTTTGGGTATACGCTCCGTGAAATTGATCCGAATCGTGGTAAATGATTGAAATGTGTCACTGCGGAATGCTTTGCCATGTTTTACATGATTGAAAATCATGATGAAGGAACATCGATGTGAAGGAAGCCTCTTTGATAACTCGACCAAAGTTATATTCCCCACCCCTTCAGCGGTTGATGACCTCGATCCCTTTCGTAGATATATACAGGTAGAGATCAATATTTCGGTAATGACATTTGGGTCTATGGGAGGACACAATTGTGCAGAAGGCGGGATTTTGGCGAGGGTTGATCATGATTATTTGAGTAGATGGGGCGGGAAATACCATCAATGAATCATCAGTTAATGGATAAACTTGAGATTGGGCTGTCGGTGGAATGGTTGGAAGTTGAAACCTGATTGTTCGGGTATGCTTCCCTTCGGCTCCGTGAAATTAATCTGAATCATGGTCAATTATTGATTATAATGTATTATAACGTATTGCCTTGACATGTTTTTACATTATTTCTCTCTATGCTAACCCGACCAAAGTACCCTTCCCCACTTCAGGGGTTAACAAACTCGACCCCCTTCGTAGACATATATACATCATGCAGGTAGAGATCAATATTTTGGTAATGACAGTCGGGTCTATGTGAGGGAGGACATAAACAACATACATACTCGTACAGAAGGCGGGATTTTGCAAAGGTGAGGGGTTGCACTTGCATGATCATGGTTTAATATTTGAGTAGATAGCGCGGGAAACCTCATCAATGAATCATCAGGGAATGAATCTCGGAATAAAAGGAAGGTGGGTTGCCGTTGGGAGTGATTGAAAGTTGAAGCATGATTGTTAGGGTATGCGCTTCACTTCGGCTCCTAGTACAATCTATGGTGAAATGATGGAAATGTGTCAAGGTAGATTACATTTCCATGCTCCAAAAGGAGCGCGAAGAATTGGTCAACACACACCTGAAGTTGGTGCATATTGTTTACAAGCACTGATACGTTGTGCCAAGCACATTTTCACTAAGTTGAAAGGTGACCACGACTTTGGGAGTTTTATTTGGGTTTTATTACGATGGCACCTTTCACAAGTTGCTCTTTAAATTAGGAGTTCGTTAGCCAATGTTAACATTACTTTCACAAATATCGCAATTTTAATACAAACAACATAATATTGGGATACAGTAGAAACTAATGCAATACGAGGAGTTGATTTTTATGCACAGTATAATGTCTGCAGAAGTCTGTCATTGTATCATTTACATACAATTTTTTTTGGGGAAAAGGTCGTTCCCCTATCTCGCGGATCTAACTCAACATTATGACACTTAAAGGGCATCAAGCGTGGGGATGCTACATAGCGGGTCGCCATTTTGAACTGGGTTAGTTTGCGCGCACCGCATGACACTGAGCTAACGTGCATTACGCACCGTGCGCAACGCGTATGCAAGATGGCGCCGCGCATCTCATTTGACGAATCTGAACTACCTTTAATAACTATGTGTCGCTTGAACTCGTCGACGAATAAGTTAGTCCTAAAAAATCAGCCAATGTTTCGAGGGTTCTTTGACGATTTTTGTTTTCTCACCTGCTCTCTCGTGATGGAGGGGATAGTATGCCGTAATAATATTCAATGACCCCTCCAGAACGAGATGGATTGTTCTGTCTACGAATTTATACTTGAAAACAGTCTTCCCATCGATCCAGAGAGAATATACAAAAAAAAGCATGCACTTGATACAATTATACAGTGAAAGTTGGCATGCATGGTCGAAACTGATTCAGTGTAAAAAGTTGCAGAGAGTATAATTGTCTGCACAAGTCTGTGATTGTATCATTTGCATAAAACAAATTTATGGGGGAAAGGGTCTTTCCCCTATCTGGCGGATCTAAGTCAGGAAACGCCACTTAGCATGCTATAGGGTCAAGGCTGAACATCGTAGCGAGTAGCTAGATTTCACGAGGGATGTCGGATGTTATCTGTTCAAAGCCTAGTACAGATCCAGCAGTGCATCTTGGCAAGTTGTTTTAGCAATGACTTGTCACGCTAGTAGTAATATTGTAAGAAGCCGAAGTCTTGACGAAGAGTAAATTAATTGAATATTTGCAGGATGTATCATTATCAGCTGTTCTATGTATGCATGTTGTATTACACTGCACGTGTTTCGTGTTTTTGCATCTGTTACAAAAAATACACGTCCTAGATATAACAAAATACATGTCCTAGATATAAAAAATAACTATTAGCAAGCTATTAACGAGTTTCTGATAACATCCCTGATTTGAAGTAATTATATCCCCCCAAAAAACATGAGATTGAGATTTTCAATTGTGAGAAAATTGTTACATTCATCTTGAAATTAATTAATGTAACATTTAATTTGCTTCTAGAATGTTAATATTAAGTCACTGCGGATATATATCTAAGTATATCTTTAAGGCCTCTATTTTAAGATCATGTTTAGGTCACGAATTTGATATCCAGTACTCGCGTGAATTTCGTTTCAAACAATGTGCATTATATTCTTGTCCGTAACTGTGACATGTTATATTCATTTCCATTCGGATATCATTTTGCTTTTTTGATTTTGAAATGTCAAGTTCGATTCTTTCCTACAGTCGGAGAGTAATTCCTGAATATCGTCTTTGTCAATTTGCGGTCCGATTACGGAGTCGAAGCTCTCGGACAGATCGATTTCTTTGTTGAATATTTCAAGTCAAGGAAAGACATGTGGTCATGACTTGAGTTGACATTTCTGGACTTAGTAACATTGTCCAAATCCTCAAAATAAAATGTTAATTCTAGCGGTTCCCTTATACCTTGATGTATTCGTATTAACAATAAAATCACGAGACAGGTTTCGGTTTTTCAAATTTCCCTTTCGTTACAAAGATATGTATGATTGAAGTATTCAGATAAGAAAAACTCCGGGCGAGTTTTTCTTCCGTGTACAAAGTGAGTGCAGTAAGTTACTGAATATCACTTTGTATTTTCGCTCATTACTTGGCCATACAATGTCCATTTGACTTGAAATTTTCACACAATGCCCTGTGGACATATGAGATAACAACAATATACATTGCATCAACCGTTCATCACTTTTTGCACATGTCAACAAAGTTACTATATCCCTTTAAAGGGATCTAGTAACATCGTCCAAATCCTCAAAATCCACTTGAAGTTATAGCGGTTCCCTCATACCTTGTTGTATTCGGATTAACAATAGAAGCATGGGATAGGTTTCGGTTTTTCAGATTTCCCTTTCGTTAAAAAGATATTCGAGATAGTCGACTTTTCAAGATTATCAAGAACATAAGCAGATAAGTTTCTGAGTCTGCAGAAGGATAACGAGTTTTGTACAGCCGAATTCCGTTACAATAATTATGTTCAATTAATAGTACTAGTAGTAGTGTGTTGTTCAATTTAAATTAAATTTAAATTATTTCTGCTTTTGAAATGAAAACTGGTGCTCCAATTGCGATGGAGATAAAATGTTACACAATATCTTCAAAACAACCGTATCACATTTTGAATTAGCATTATAATCCAATAGAAGTGTATCAAATATTCAATTCAGTACTTTGTCATCTGCTGCCATCTGTACATGATGAAGTATTATACAAAATAATATCATCAAAACAACCGTATATTAAGTGGAACTGTATTCGCAATTACCTTTATATCAATTTAAAAAGGACGGCATCCAATATTCTATTGATGACTTTGTTACCAGCTGCATTTGTATAAATGCTTTAGAATGAGAAACTATTCTCTTTCAAAACAACCGTATACTATTACTTGTTAATATTTGGCGAGATGTACAACAGTTTTAAATATCCAGAAACGGCGCTTGACCGCGCTTCGTAGCTAACCCTTAATTTAATTTCATTTTCACTTTGTTTTCTTCTTTCAAAACGGATGTATCAATTTTACATACATATAATTATCCTAATAACTTAAAACTTCTAGGACCTTAATGTGTATGTGTTTCCAAAGGGCTATTGAAATGATTAAACTGTACTGTACGTTGGTTCATTGTCAACATTTCTTCCCAACATGCAACAGTGTGAGCTATACCAATGGTCTAATTTACATATTTGTTGTTAAGAATCCAAAAACTAACTTGATGAATCAATGTTCCGAAGTTAATTGTATTTCCATACAATCTCGATTTTTGTACCCCTATTGATGTACATGACTTTTTTCCTACCCCCTGCATCCTACAATATGTTGTTACAAAAATCAAAAATATATTGATTTTGATGGTTCAATGTTCCGAAGTTAACGTTTGTATATTTTCAATATTATTATGATCTCTACTTTATACCCCTTTTGATGTACATGACTTGTTTAGTAACCCCCTGGATCCCGTAATTCTTTACAAATTGCGAACATAGTTGTTAAAATAACTCCAACTATCTTGCATGGTTAAACTTTCTAAAGGTAACTTTTGTACTTCCATAGGCCCTCTAGGCCGTACCCCTATATTGATGTACCTGACTTGTTTTGTAACCCCCTGGGTCCCATAATTCACCTTGACAAATTGGCAAAACGGACACCGTGCTGTGTCTTGCCTGTGGTCCTCGGCATCAGATGTCCTAGTTGAAGTCAATACTCAATACTACTTAGCAAGGCTGTACTTGGGTGTAACTTGCCTCTTGTATGGTCTACACCCATTTTTGTCAACTTGTAACATCATAATGATAATGATAAAGGCTTAAGGCCCGGCGCAGACAGAGCCGACTCGACCCGATCCGACTGGTTTCAATCAGGCTAGAGGTGGGCCCGGTCGGTCGGATCCGTTTCATC
Organism: Echinarachnius parma; assembly: GCA_037951105.1. Classification (NCBI taxonomy): domain Eukaryota; kingdom Metazoa; phylum Echinodermata; class Echinoidea; order Clypeasteroida; family Echinarachniidae; genus Echinarachnius; species Echinarachnius parma. Next base: position 147,805 of record JBAMJV010002385.1, on the reverse strand, counting down.
GTGTTGAATCGGCCCCAACTGGCATCCGACTGTCTCTCGACTGGCAAAATGTGTGTCGCGAGGCACTGAAAACTGAGCCGATCCGAATGAAAAACAGCCGAATCGGGTCGAGTCGGCTCTGTCTGCAGAGGGCTTAAGATTAGGGTAAGAGATAAGGATGAGACCTTGGCAAGTTGGCAAAATGGACACCGTGCTGTGTTGTGACTGTGGTCCTTGGCATTAGATGTCCAAGTTGAAGTCAATACTCAATACTACTTAGCAAGGCTGTACTTGGGTGTAACTTGCCTCTTGCATGCATGGTCTACACCCATTGTGTCTACTTGCAAAATAAGAATAATGATATAAAGGCTTAGGATTAGGATTAGTGATAATGATGATGCTTAGTTAGGTCTTAGGACTTAGGGGTTGAGATCAGGTTAGGATAAGGTTTACTTTCTTTGTGACGTTTGGAGTTGGGGTTATGGAAGTTTTAGGCATCATGTATTATCTTAATTATATTACCAAGTGAGCATAATGAGATGTATTATAGAACAAATGGGTGTAGACCAAATAAACATATCTTCCAAAATATAATACTTAGTTATCTATCATTTGGGTGCATTATATTTCGACCAACGTCAAACGGTTCAAGTTTTCAAAGTGTTCTTATTTTTTTTTACCAATTCTTGTTCAAAGTTTCACAGATTATTCCCCTTATTCATCTTATTATACTTATAAGAAAAACGCTATAATATGCCGGACTTCCTTACATTCTTCTTCTTACTACTCTGCCTCCTATCCTGAGGGTTCTTGCATAAATATTATGCTGAATATTGCAGATAGCAGACTTGTAGATTTGTGTATTAGTATATCCCACATCGTCTCTATGGCATCGATTGCAGCTCATGTTGTCTTTGACGCCCTTGAGAACACACCCCGTTCGGAAGTTCAAAAATCAATGTCATGTATCGATGTTTTAAAAGTCCGAAGCAACATTTGGACTGTCTGCCGGATAATGATTGTGTTGTATATAATTTCATTCCTGAAAGTCACATTATTTTGAGAATGACTGATGGTGCGCCCACGAGCCGGCCTCAGGCTCAGAGGTGACCAAATGTTGTGGAATCAGAACGCCCGCCCAAGGGCTATAACTTACTGTTCTGAATCAATGTTAAGCGTATCGATGTTTTAACAATCCGAAGCAATATTTTGACTGTTTGCCGTATATTTTGTTGTTGTATAGGTCTGTATTTGTTGTGGCCATAGAGAATTAGAGATGCACATCGCGTATATCGCATCACCTTTGTCGTTCCTAAAAGATATTTTGAAGATGACACTGACAGATGGAGCGCCGCGTCCTGGGGTAACCCGCCGTTCTTAAAACAGAACGCCTTGCTTAGGGGTATATCTTACTGTTCTGAATCAATATTATACATCGATGTTTTACAAATCCGAAGCAATGTTTTGAATTGTCTGCTATAAATTTTGTCTTCATGTCCGTAGTTTGTGTCCATACGGATGCCCATCTCAATTTGCCACCCTATAGTTTCATTCCCAAAAGTCACATTTTGATCCAGAGGTAATACTCACTGTTCTGAATCAATATTATACATCGATGTTTTAACAAACCCGAAGCAATGTTTTGGATTGTCTGCCGTATATTTGTTTTCGCCATGTCTGCGGTTTGTGTCCATACGGATGCCCATCTCAATTTGCCACCCTAGTTATTCATAAAAGTCACATATTTTGATCATGACAGATAGCGCGCCGCGTCCCAATGTGCTGGAATCAGAACCTCCCGCCCAGGGATATAACCTATATACTGTTCTAAATCGTGTTAAATGTGTTTACACGAAATTTTAAAAATTCCAAAAACAACATTTTGGATTATCTTTTGTATATTTTGTCGTCATATATGATTGTATGTAGTTTGTGTCCGTACAGATGCACATCGCAATGGTCGCATCATTCCTAAAAATCAAAGGTGATTTTTACATGAGCGCGCCACGGCATGAGGTAACCAAATGCACCGAAATCAATGCGTTGTCTTGAGGCTCGCGTGTTTGGTATCCATCATCAATACAACGTGTTACTAAAATAATGCTGAGTCTTAAATGTGATAATTTCTTTTTTCAATACTTGTGCAAGATGTTTTTGTTATGTTTTTTTAGGATAATTTTTTTCAAAAGAGGCATCACCAATATTGTGTGCCTCTTATGCAATTATCTTCCCTTTTATGATGAACCATTTGAAAGCTTGACTGAACATAATTATCCGTATTTTGCAACCTCTATGTCATGCCTGTCAACTGACTTTTAAAATAAATTGTTTATAGTTTATAATATACTGCTACAACATTTGAGACCAATATTTCGCCACATGGTATATAAAGAGGTGTCTTTGATGTAAAACCCATTGAAACGCATCATATATCAATGAGCTGCAAATCTTTCCTTACTTTAAACTTTGTTGTATTTCTGCACATTCCGCTTGTCTCCATGCATTTTGGGACATTTAATCTACTTTTATTTCACTTACTAGTAACCGAGATTTCCCATAAAACAAGAGGCCCGTTCCTTATAGCACAGGCGCATGATATATACATGAGCAATGGACCAATCAATGTGATACCATGTCAGATGATATGTTAGGCAACGTTATGCCAATGTAGACCCATCTTCTTTTGACCGGACCAAGTATAGATCTATAAGGACTGTCTATTGACGTGATTGACCACGTTGACCATTTACGCCATTCGAATATTCGACTAGACTATTCGACCAGAAAGTTATTCGAATAGTTCGGATATTCGAATCATGTTTTAGTATTCGGATATCCGGATAGTAAAACAAGTAATATTCGAATACGAACAACTGTTCAGCTATTCGTATTATTCGAATAATCGAATATATTTCCGAGGACTATTGACCACAGTGAGTCTGGGAATTTGCGAGGGAGCGAAGCGATTGAGTGGGGCGAGGGTGTGGGTGTGGGTGTGGGTGTGGGTGAGGGTGATTCTCCCCTCCCACGGTAGGGAGCTTTTCCATTGTTTTGTGCGTGACACGATCGATTAGAATGACGTCCGTCTATTTGGGGTTTTTTGTTCACGCATCACTTAGTAGACATAGCAAATTAAAATAGTATAGGCCTACGTATTACTATTACCCATGCACCACCCTTTTCAAGGATAAATCCATGCAACGGAGACACGAATATCCACTTGAACATGACTTTTGTAGTATTTGAAGTTAAACGAGATATTGACGCTGCCATTTGTTAGATTGGATGTCCCTCTTTGGTAGACCTAAAGGGGGGAAACAAAGATGTAAAAGGTTACATTATTTTGGAATAAAATGCCCCCGGACCCCGTGTAATATTCATCCCTTTTAGGGAATTCCGGTGTCTCGTCCGTGAGATAGCCAACAGTGATCAATAACCATATTTACTCACCCCCACTATCTTGACTATCCATATCCCGCGTATCCATCTTCCAATGTAAACTAAAGGGTCTTTAGTTTCGTCATGGACCATGGTTTCGTCGAGATCAAACGAACGGTATTATAAGCGAATCGTAATGTATTGACACGGCAAACAGCAATATATATCGTCATTACTATACCAGTTCCAACAGCTGCCGCAGGTTTAAATCGATAACACTTTTATTTCACTATTAATAATTACACGACATATTTGTTGAACATAATGTATAACATCGATCGTGGGGTATATTGGTTTCAGCGCAAGTGCGGCCATTTTGAAGTTTTGAACAGCAATCTATTAAACTCTACAAACACATACGGTATTAACACATTGCCTACTGGAATATGGTGTGTCCTGTATTAACTCTACGGGATTTGAAAAATCTAGTATAGGAATCTGTTTTTCATCGATCGAAAAGTGCCGACATTTTGATTGTCCAAACTGTTGTATTTTATCATATTGGTAGTGCGTGCAGCTGACGAACTGTTGACGAACTGTGGATCGATGGTGTTATGTTTACCAACACTGGTTGTCGACATGTGCATTATATTGACCGATGTCTGCTAGCTTGTGGGAATTTTGATTTTATGAATGTATGAGTAATTTGTAGTGCAGCTCATGATATGGTATCCAATGCATAGACTTATCAAATAATTCGATAAATATTTATAATATACATACTCAGATATTAAATGAATGAAGAAAAAAAACATAATATTATAGCTACTGTACATGAATAAAGGAGCCTAATAATATCTCAAAATAAATAATTACAGTGGGTTGTGTCCTCTCTTTTGGACAGTGTTATTCGCCTACGCTATTTTCATTAAATCCCCTCATAACCATGGCAACGCATCGCTTTCTCCGTCTATGCTAAAAAAAATATAGCCCATGCACCTTCGGATTCCCCCCCCCCAATTTCCATGGCATGAATTGCTTCAGGGTATAATTAGGGATGTGAAATTAATGGGACTCATATACGATTATAAACTGGATTTCTATCTTTAGCGCTTTATCAAAATTACTGAGTTGTTGTTTTTGGTGGTCTTCCACTTTATGCTCTTAACGCGGTTGCTAGTCACATGATATACATACACTACTGCTATAACAGCGCATTCATACATAACTTGTTATGATAATTCGAATTAATTGGAGTACATAATAAGTATCTACGTTTGAAAGTGGTGGTGGCGGCGAATCATTCGAACGACATGAGTGATGTATGTGTTTACATAATGTATGTGATTGTGGTGCATGCTTATTATGTGCACTGATGTCTTTTTTATTGAGTGAGTGGCCTTGGTTATACAGATGTGCTTACACAATTATTAAACTAATGACAGATCTTCCCAGAAAAAACAACACCGCTCAGTTAAACTTCAAATATGCGAGTATCTAGATCAACGCGACGCATCGAAATGAAATACAAAACAATTATGATTAAAGCGATCCATTAAAAACTTGGTCAAATTCAGCCAAAATCACTTACTTGAGATCGAGCTTCCAAACTTCTCTTGTAACTTATTGTTTTGGCTCATGGTAACAGAATAATGACCTGGGTTTTGTTTTAAAATGTTTGCCTAATAATGGGGATACATCTAATTGAAAAGCGTTCAGGAACGGCTTTTAGATCGTAGTCAAAATTAATGCCCGGTAAGTGATACAATCTCATTTAAATGGTCACTTTTTTTTAAAAACTATGTTAACAATAACATTGTTTTTTTTCCACAAATCATTCAGAAGAATCTTACAATGATATTGATTGAAGTCTTAGAAAAAACATATGAAGTTAAAAAATGGATCACTTTAAATATATTGTTCTTATATTAGGGAGGATGGGTTGTTGGCCTGTCGTTCTCCATCCCAAAGTTCCCAATGTAACTATGTCGCGATGACATCTACAAATCTTGTCAGATGCTGTTGTTATTAATATACTACACCAAACAAAATCCGAGGGGAAATGTTATTAAAACACCACATGGTTTCACCTTTCCCGAACCCCCATTTAGGAAGAAAAAGGAATGTCGTTAACGGTTATAGTTCTGGGTTGTCTTTTGATTTAGGATGCTTTTATCAGATCACACATTTTCACCTCAGAAATCTTTCAGAAAACAACTTCACCGCTAGGTTCACGTTCTTCATGTTCTTATCCGAATTTGTACCTAGCCTTTTCACCAGACCTCGCGCGCTCTGATCGGCACGAATGACTTGCCGTAAAAGATATAGGTATAGAAAATGTGAAAGCACTTTCTGCAGTGTATCATTCCATTATTCCATAATGGTTATTATACCTATACATCTCATTTTCCACCGCATCTTGGTTGCCCCTGGCAACGCCGCGCATCACAATATTAAGGTTTGAGGAGGAGTGACATCGCGTTTTAGTTTTAGGTGCAGACGTTATTGTGACAAATTGGTCTAGACTTCGGAGAATGAAACACAAATCTGTTATTGTTTTATTTTTTGGTATAAATGCGACATGTCTTTCGTAGCATTCATACACGGTGTTTACTGGTTATACAAAACACTATACGAACGTGTTTAGTACACTTATACCACTAAAACACTATTTTTAACATTTGATTTCAAGGATATGCGGCTCGTTGGAGTGTTACACTTACATGCAACATTGCCATATAAAATATTAGATAACTAAAGCTAGTTTTGATCCCTATAATTATAAGTACTAACTAAGGACAACACCAATGCATAGAAGAACAACACGAGATGCAAATGGTTGGCTGATTTAGTTGGCTGGTTTAGGCACTGTTTCTAGATCCCTTTAATGAATAGCTAGATCACAAAACATTTATTATTTTGTTGACAAGACGTTGGTGTCAACATTGCCTCTGCATGACACCTCGTTATGTTCCCCCTTCACCATCACACCTCTTCATGCGATTGTATTAAGCCCGGTCACATATCACCGGAGAGCAGAGTACAATTTTCAATCCGTTCGTCTCCGTTCTTATGCGTTTTCTTGTCCGTTCCTTGTCAGGCGATGTACGTTGTTCTATCCGGCGGAATGTTTCGTGCTTAAAGCAATGGAGATGACTTCTACCACCGAATAATTTGATTTCGAAAATGTTCTATTCGTCGGGCTTCCGTTTACGCTATCCGGTGATATGTGACCGGGCCTATTGGCGTGACGGTTGTGGTAGTGGTGATGATGGTGATGGTGATGGTGATGGAAGTGGTGTTGGGGACAAATATGTGGGAAAGTGTTATTATGATGATACCATCTGTATTTATTTACGTATTGATTGATGATTTATTCATTTCTTGTTTCATTTTATGTTTGGTTTTACATATGTATTTCTTTATTTATTTATGTATTGATGTATTATTTACCTGCAAGTTTCACAAGAATACACTATGGCACATGATTTTATCGTAGGAATTAAAAAAAGGTTGTGCATAACTTTATTAATTTTCTCCAAAGAGGAGAGGGAGGGAAGGGGGGTAGGAGGCAAATCCCCCTATGCACTATCTACGCCATTGCGTTGTTCCACGTGCATATCTCCATGGCTGCATTCTCCTGTCCCAGGCCGCTCCCATTGCCCGTGATCGATGGCATACCGCTAGACAGCGAAGATGAATACATGCATCCCTGCAGCATGCATATAGCTCTTCGTGCGAAAATGTTATCTTCCTGGCGTGTTGAGGTCACGTGATCTGACTTTAACACCTGTTCACACTCCATATCATTTTCCGGAGGTGGTTTTTATCAAGCTATTGATCTGTCCTATAGGAGAGGAGTTGGCGCCATAGTCGAGGGGTTGTGCGTTTTTAAACATGACAAAAATACCAGGGGGTGTATTTGAAAACGATTTAAAGCTAAAAATCTATTTTTATCTACGTCATAAAAATATTTTAGCCAAATCGGTATTCTGGAACTGTACTTTAAGGAATTTAGCGATTTGCTAAAATATATTTTAGTGACGTACATGTAGATATGACGTAAGATACAATAAATTTTTAACTTAAATTCGTTTTAAGAATATACCCCCAGCTCCCTGGGTTTAATTGTGGTTCGGGAAAGACACAATGTAGGTTCGAATCACAGTTGGGAAATAAAATGAACATTTTTGATACACATTGCATGATGTTCGTGTACTGTATTTACTTGTTCAACATTGATGGTGTCATTGATTGTTGACATGGTAGTAAATTCAGTGAAACATTTCAGATTAAAGTCACTTGTGGAGAATTAACTAAGGTCTTTTCCCAGTAGGAAATCGCAAAAGCCAAAAGATAGCAGTTTTAAGCATTTCATTTCCCGCTTAATCTACTGCGGCATAGTCAGGCCTAATACAAAATTAGAATATGGGGGGGGGGGGGGGGGTGGGGGGAGGGGGGGGGGGGGGGGGTTGATCAACACGAAGGAGCACCCTGTGTACTAGTCCGACAAAATCAGCTAATGTGTCGAGGGGTTCTTTGACGATTTTTTTTTTGTGTCACCTGCTCTCTCTCGTGATTGGGGGGATAGTATGACGTCATAATATTAAAGGACCCCTCCAGAACGAGATGGATTTTTCTGTCTACCTGTGTACAAAATAATATTATAAGGAATCCGTTTAAGCCAGATTTTGTCTTATTGGAAAGAGGAGGGAGCAACGGTTCCGTTATATCGTTTTGTAACCCCTCCCCACCCCCCCCACCCCCCCCCCCCCCCCCCCCCCCCGCCTGATGTTGGCTAATACACACATTATCTTTGAGTTCGTTATTTTCTACGCACACACACTGAGAAAAAAAAAAACATATTACCGTCGCCCTAAAATTAGCAAAAGTCTGGGCTATAATTATAAACATTACCGTTTCTGATCAAATGTGCGACGAATTTAGAAGGTCGTTTCCACAGTTATGATATATTATGTTGATTACTGACTGGCATAATTTATCGAAATTATTAGATTTGGCTATTTCATGAATGAGCTCCTTACGTTGTTAAACGGTTAAAGTATCAAAATTGTCTAAGTAAGATTGTTTTCTTACTCATTTAGGCGTAATTTATTCGTGAAGATGCGAAAACTTGAATAAGGTATATTTCAAATTTGTTGTGGACTATATTATTTGGTACATACTGACTGCTGACAACATATAGATTACTGATATTGCTCTCCATATTCTCCCAATACGGTGAAGGAATTTCACAGCGATTGATGTTCCATAATATGTCAAGCATGAATGCCAATAATCATGATAATGAACGAATCAATTTTCTCTTTTTTTTTGTGAAATCAAAAATCAAAACGAGTTAAAGTATCAGAATTTTCTTAATAAATCACTTATTTTGGCGCAATTATGCTTCATAGTCATGCGTGAAGATGCAAAAAACTCCCATGTAAATTTCAGGAACATGTATTACGGACTAGTATTTGACACAAAATGACGACATATAATTATTACTAATATTCCTCTCCATTTTCTTCCCAATGTATTAAAGGGAATTTCCCAGTGATTGATGTTCCATATAATCATATGCCATGAATGCCAATAATGAACGAATCAAGATTTATTATGAAGATCTATTTCCCACGATCGATTCATTTGCGGGCAGAATGTTTTATCTGGGTCAGTTATTACACTGGTCAATATTGAATTTAATAGGGCCCATTGATCCAAGTAATTGGATGCTGCGACGCACTCTATATTTGAAGCAATAGGCGGTCATGTTGTATGGTTCGTTTTTATGCATGTACATACACATCTTATATTTGGCCCTAGTTTCTAAGACATGAGGCTACAAACTGTAAAGAACTTACAAACTGGAAATTGTGTTGTAATAAGTGTTCAGTCAAAAAATTCCATTTGGATTTTACTAACATTACATTATACTGATATAAACGAACTTAATGGCTACACAATATCGACATATGCATACACGAATGAATAGACAAATACATAAATAGATTAATAACTAATTCAATAAATAAATAGCAAAATGCATCAATCAATAAATGCAATGAACACAATAAATAAAGTAAACAAATTCAATACACACACAACAATGGAAGACTATTTGTTTTTAAGGATCGCAGTATTGCCTTTCCGCGCCCCCCCCCCCCCCCCACCCCCCCCCCCCCCCCCCCCCACGCCCCTCCACACTGGTAATGAGCTACGCCATTTCTTGCTAGTGACGTTTCGCTGCTCGGATGTTCAGATAATGTGTGTACTTGACCATTTAATTCCCATCAGTTATACACGTAACCGACACGGTGATGGGCCTTGTCCACCGCGCGAAGCGACACTCAACACATTATAGACATGCAATAAGTCAGCGCGAATTAGCGGATAATGTCTTTGAACCCTCGGCATGCACGTCTGCATGCATTTATAGACCTCGTTAATCTAGCCGGCCAGTTGCTTCGCCGATGCGGAGCAATTTATCTAGAACAGGGGGGCGAAGCCAGGACCCCAAACTATAGATTGGATGTGGGACGGGGGTGTGGTTGGTGGGGAGGGATTATTCACATTGCATACGAGAAGCGGCGAGGGCTATATTAAGAAATTGCTTTTTGTTTTCTTCATCAATTTCACCAACAGGTTTGTTGGTTATTTATTAGTTTATACAGACGGATTTATGATTATTTACGTCTGGGACCACACTTTATCTTCATCTTGCGAAAGACGCAACCTATATATTTATATGTTCGAACTCGGGCCGATTTGTGTGAAGAGCGAAGCTCTGGCCACCAAACCTGAACACCTCTTCAAAGAAATGGTTGAGTTTTAGAGAGAGTGTGGGGTGTGGGGGAGGGGGGGGGGCAGGGGGGTCACCAGAGTGGGGAGGGAGGCAATGGCTTCCTTAACCCCCCCCCCCTCCCTTCGCTACGCCAATAGATGTAAGTACACGTACATTGACCTGTCGGTTGAGCGCGTCTTCTTACCGCCAACAAACATAACCGTAACTCATTTCAGACAGTCATGTACATGTATAATTATTATAGTGAACACAAACGACATCATTATTTTCTGATCGGATCGTAGATAACGGCCATTGAGCATCTCGTTATGATACCGCACTCCAGTAATAGAGACACCACTCTTTCCAATTTAAATAATTACGCTTCCATGGAAACCGTGACGCTATGCTTTATAACGTCGAATAGCGTTCAGAGACCTACAGTATGTATAATTCGTATGGTTAACATGGTTCAGATTGAACATTAATTATAGCCATTTCGACTCACCTTATATAGGACAATATATATAGAATCTAAAATACTATTTAATTGCGGACTGTTCTTTGATCTAATGCAGGATTGTTGTTGTGGGGGGGGGGGGGGGGGGGGGGGGGTCGACCTTTTATCTCATCCCTTGATTTGGCTGATTGAGGTATATAGTTGCATATCGACGCCCTGAATGTGTGCGTAAAGATGGCGTCGGATCCTGATTTAAAAAAATAAGGAAAGGAGTTAAATAAAAAGAAAAGGGGAACCAAAGAAATACAACGTTGTCTAGTGAATTAGTTCACGTTACGTACGCCACCGAATGTATAGGAATAATTTGTATCAATGTTCCTAAACGGATTATGAATCATTATTGGATAATAATTATGTTTGTTCCCCCTGTTATTATATCGCATTATATATAGGCTATGTGATATTTGATTGAATTCAAAGCGTGTATAATCCATGCTCAAATAACATGAATAAAGAAAAAGACAGCCTCTCTATTGCTGGCATCCAAACGCGCCGATTCGCTTGTATTTTTCAGGCCCCCGTCCCTAAATTGGCAATAAACAATTTGATTTGGCCACTGCCGGGCAATAATGCCCGGGGTGCCTTTCTAATAATGCGTGCATGTCCATTTCGGGCGCCTCTTAAAACGAGTTGCAAAGCGTTTCTAAAGCAGCTTTGATGTTTGCTTGACACGTTTTGAAGGGAACGAAATTGTTTTTAAATTGGAGCACAAACACGGCCAAATCAGAGACGAAGTCTGCGAGTAACGATGGTTGACGCTCGTTACCCTATTTTCCCATTTGGTTTTCCCGTGGTTTTTTTTTTTTTTTCTTCTCCTGATGAGCATGCAGAAGCTATAAGTATGAGGGTGATAAGAAAAAGAAGTTGCAAAAAGAAAAGACAGGCGGGCATGGGTGTTTTTAAATCAACCTCTTCTCAGAGCATTTTAATGTGTGTGTGTGTGGACAATAAACCAGTTTGTCTTTACACCTTAACTATCTGAGTGCAAGTTATACTATCTTATAATTGATTCCTCAATACATAATTATCTCGAGACCGCTTTATATTTGGTTTTGTTCCTTATTTTCCCGCCAAAATTTCCAGAAGTGGTTTGCAACTTATAGATGATTCAAGAAATAGATGAAAAAAGAAAGACGCACGAAGGCGATTTGAAACATAGAACGCATTTTTCATTAAAAAATATACAAATGCTAAATTATAAGTGCATGACCTCGGTTTTGTATTTCAAACACCAATATCGTTTCTTTATTAGACCAGAGTTATTTTGTAGTATACCTATGATTTTTATTTGAAATACTTTTACCTTATTTTATAATTTCGTACGTAATACTGAGACAACATTATATTTTACAATGGCAAAACGCATTCACTCGCATTTTTATATTTTTTAATGAGAAATGCGTTCTATGTTTCAAAGTTATTTAAAATAACAAAAGACAATAAAGTCGTAAATGTTGTAAATGTCTTTTCTTCCACTTTGCAGAATTGCCTTCGTGCGTCTTTCTTTTTTCATCTATTTCTTGAATCATCTAAGTTTTTAATTATTGTCGAGAGAAGAGAAGATGATTATACTTCTGCGCCATAAAAGCATATTCCTTTCCTTTATCATTGTGTATCTAATAATGAGGCAAATATTATATTATGTACAATCAAATATTAAAGGGATCTAGTAACTTTGTTGATATGTGCAAAAAGTGATGAATGGTTGATGCAATGTATATTGTTGTTATCTCATATGTCCACAGGGTATTGTGTGAAAATTTCAAGTCAAATGGACATTGTATGGCCAAGTAATGAGCGAAAATGCAAAGTGATATTCAGTAACTCACTGCACTCACTTTGTACACAGAAGAAAATCTCGCCCGGAGTTTTTCTTATCCGAATACTTCAATCATACATATCTTTGTAACGAAAGGGAAATTTGAAAAACCGAAGCAACCCATGATTTTATTGTTAATACGAATACAACAAGGTATAAGGGAACCGCTAGAATTAAAATTCTATTTTGAGGATTTGGACAATGTTACTAAGTCCCTTTAACGCACTCGTTTGTAATAATAATTGTTGAGCGAGGAGAAGATCACATATTTGATTAAACATATCAAATATCTTTTCATCGCGAGCTTAATTAGATTTTTCGTTTGTTTAGGAACAAAAAAGTGACGCATGTAATTGTAAATACGGTTATTCAATACTTTTATTGTAATTATAGCCAATTTTTTTTTTTTTTACAAAATTGTATTTAAAAACGTGTGGCTTCCAAATTTCGAATATAATTATCTGTTTGTCATTTATGTGAAAAGAATATACTGTTTTTCGTGCTTTAGTTTTTAATGGGAAATGCAATTAAATTATATTTAGAAGATTGATTAAATAGTAGAACTCATCAGATTTCTTGTAATTATGTCTAAATTGTGTTTGTTTTTTTCTTTCCTTCTCTCCCTTTTCACTCCATGTTCTTCCATCGTTCTCCGGAAATCTCCTTGTAACGGCGCTTCCTCCTGCCATCCATTAACGTATTGTCGAAAGCAGGTGAGTTTTAATTAGTTGTCATATTTTAATTGCTATTCTGCAATATTTGATAAGCATTGATTCATACTTGATTCATATTTAATTACTGTATTATGTATACATATTTTCTCTTTACATACATTCTCGAATTGTGTGCAAACCGATTGTAACTTACTAGGGGTGGTGGTTGCTATATAGTTAGGGTCCTATTTTGTCAGAATGTCATATTTTACTTGCCATTCTACAATATCTTATTTGTTCACCGAGCATTGATTAATATATATTTTGATTAATATTCGATTATATGTATTTCTAATATATTCTTGAATTATGTGCAAAACGATTGTAACTGACGAGGGGTGGACCGTGGTGGATGCTAGGGTTAGGGTTCGCCCTTTGTCATGTCGCCCTCCTAAATGCATCGCCTCCTTTGCAAGTTCGACTCTCGTTAGGAATGAATCGGGGGGGGGGGGGGGGCGATGGGACGGGGTTGTTGAATTGACCGAATGAAACAATCAATCTTGACGCCCCATCTGATCGTCTTCACCTTGAAACTAACAAGAGATGAAAGTGAATATTGAAAAGGCTAAACGAGAATGGAGGGACAATGTATATAGGGTCCTATGGACACCACGGATATGATTTCGACCTTGAGCCGATTACTAAAATTAATAAAGATTTTCATCTAACAAGACCATGAAACCTCTACAGATTGGGGGAACGAAATGTCATTATTAAAGTGAATTGAGATACATGAATTGTGATGGTACATATTCATGCTATTAATATACGATTTACCAGTATAAAGGAGAAGGCTGATTTTGTTTTAGTTTTCGAATGCAATGGCACGTTCGTTTACATTGCTATACAGTGGTTAAAGCTGCAATTTGGGTCCGCTTGCTTTGTCCTGTATACCATTATACAGATGCATGGGACCAACGCGTAATCACAGAATATATAGGGATGATAGTCAAAATCATGTGTTCAAATAAAGAAAATTATGATCATGTATTATATTATTTTGTGGTGAGGTTGGGTAACGGGAGGGCTAGACATGGCAATAAAGTGGAATTATCCGCGTGAATGCCGAATTTCGTTATTGCGAATCCGCAAATCAAAGACCATGCATGCTATGAAACAGCTTTCCCCCTTCCCCACGACATGACATGTATGTATGTACGTGTACATGACTATGCTTCGCGAAAATAATTCAATTACTCAGAGAAATTTGATTATTGGAAAAACGCAGCTGTACATTGCCGACATGCAACGGCTGAGATCAATGATAAGACAATTGGAAAGGGTAATATTTTATTTCTTTTTGGGTCAGTTGCACTGTGAAGGCATGATCAGATTTTATTTTTGTCCCCATTTCTAAGATTGACTTGTATATAACCTTTGCTATACGCGATTATGTAGTAATACCGAGTACAATGTATTACATAACATGTCATAACTAGACAGAGTGCACTCACGGAGTGCATACCTCCGCCAACGACAGGCGCAGAACACACTAACAGACGAACAGACGAACACACTAACAGACGAACACACTAATACACTAACAGACGAACACACGAACAAACGGGACCGAAAACATAACCTCCTTGGCGGAGGTAATTATGTTACATTTACCACATTTGCATGTTTGAATATTTTACGTACATACACAATCGTAATTGTTGCCTGTATAAGCTGTATATTAAGCACCAGAGTATTTTGAAAATAATTATGTCCTTGAAGTGTTATTTACGGAAGTAAAATAAATTATAATTCGTATTTGTATGTAAGGAGAGCTGCTTCTCAATATTACTTACAACCTCGAATAAAGACTCTAAAAAAGGACATTTACCTGACCACTGATTACTCAAACATGTACGATTGTGTTACATACACCAATGACAATTATAATGTATTTGGATACCTTTGTTTATGGTGTATTTTGTTGATTGTATAACATTACTGTATTTGCGGTATAATTAAAACTGTTGAGTTCAGGATAACAAGTGGTAAATATCTTAATAATAAATATATTACTCATTGCGGATATAGTATCGGAAATAATATCGCTAGCGATATTCGTTTGTCTCGCAATGTATGGTCAACAAGGAATCTAAAAGATCACGACGTTTCGTGTGCCGCTGCAACACTTTGTCAAGTAATATAATTTAATGTAAGCAATCGTATTTTATACTCTTCGGACCGCTCCAAAACGCACATGAGCGAGTACGTTCCTAATTGGTCAATAACGGGCAAGGCCTATTGGCTGATGCATACGGGTGCTCAACCAAATATCTTATTTGGCATGTACATCTTGATACAATTATTACGTACAGTTTACATTTATATATACTTTATTTTGAAAAATAGTGCTTGGCAGAGACTAAAACTTGAGAGGTGGGCAGAGTTTTCTTACATGTTTTTATCCGGTTAGGAGCGAATCGAATTTGTCAATTCGGTATACAAAGGAATAACGAAACATAAAACTCGTAACATGTAACACTGCCGTAGGACATTTTCACAAAGTATTTGCGTGACATGAAATTCGCGCTATCGGTTACTGCGGATTCGTCTGAACTTTTATTTGTACATTTGCTGTATTTATATTGTGTATAATTATGTGTGGACAGTGGTCGTTGAATTGTTTTTGTTATAATCAACCCCTAGGTTACTGTGGTATGTATGGGCCGTAACTATGTTATTTTTCCACCGGACATTTAAAAATGAAAAGAAAAGGCTATAGCAAGTTTTCTCACGCTCCACATCTATTTTATACCAGTTTTGATTTTTGTTCCTGTCAATTCATGGGTTCGTTTAACTAGAATGTTCTACCCTACAATCAACGCTTTGAAACTCGTTTCAGATTAATATTTACCAATAGAAAGAATAGCCTGACGGCTGACACAGTCGTGTCTCAAAACGCTGATACTCGGCTAGACGTTTCTATTCAATCGCACCCCAAGACAATTTCGCCCGCCTCCCCTGTGAACCGAGAGGTGCTTTATGAAGAAAACAGAGCAATCCAAAACCCAGACACAAACAAACAGTTATTTTTTAGTTTTGTTCGTCGCTTTTGAGGTTTGGGGGGCTAAGAATGCGAGTAGAGTTCACGACTTCTGCAATGTTTATTTTATGTCCAGGATCGCACCGCGGGTCAAAGCCGCCTTTCTTTAAGAATCGAATGTGCGGCCAACATTGGACCCGGGGGTACTACGAAATGTTTTCCGAGGGTGGGGTGCATGGGGTTGAGCTGCATGGTCGCCTGAATAACAACCTTCTTGTCTTTGAATAAAACTCCCAAAATGAACACATTTTACCCGAATGTGTCTGGGGTTTGATTTAAGCCCACCAGACTTTTTTTTTGAAAACAAATAAATAAATTGTGAACTAAGATAGATTTATGCGCACCGCAGAAGAAAGGTGTAGATGTAAGTTACTGATAATTATTGCGTCAGTATATCGACGCCCTTTAAAAAAAAAAGGATTAATAATAATACAGTTCTGGTTTAGGGAGCGCTTCGAAAATAATTTTTGCGGGTTAGAGGAAAACTCCAAGAGGCGCAAGTATTGCAAGAGCACATCATTTCAGAGCGCTTAGAGATGATTATCAATCATATATTAGGCGCTATATAAATATAAACATTATTATTATTTCCGAAACGAAACAATGTTTTTCGATGAAAATCCGTTCAGAACCTAGTGAAATATCCTCAAGTGAAAGTTATTCGAGTAAAAGTTGGGGATGTTGACTTTTAAAAATATATAAATGTTTATAATTATGTATAAATCCTACTGATTGTTGAAAAGTTACCTAAGTCACTTTTTTAATTGATTCCGATAATCTATCTCTTGAATATTTCTTTTACATTTTTTAAAGAAAAACAAATACGTTTGTTAAAAGGAATTGGACCAAAGTTCTGCACGTAATTTTTTTCCCCTTTACTAATTTACAGAAAATGAAAACGACACTGCCCTATAAACCTCCATTCCCTTCTGATCGATTATCCTCATAATTATATTGAAGAAAGAAGTTAAACCTGTATTCAGGATGAAAATTGGGTCGAAGTTCTTCGGATACTTTCCCCATTAATTTACAGACAATGAAAAAAACGGCATTGCCCTTGCCTCAAACCTTTTCTCCTGATTGATTATTCTTATAAATTGAAGGAAATAAGGTGTTAAAGCAATTATTCAGTAAATTCAGGATGAAAATCTGGTCAAAGTTTTACAAGTACTTTTTCTTTCCTTTTAATTCCAAGAAAATAAAAACGACATTGCCCCTTCCTTCAACCCTTGTTCTGATTGATAACGCTCACAAATTGAAGACAAATATATGTTAAAGCGATATTCAGGAAAATCGGGATGGAAATTTGGTCAAAGTTTTACCAAAACTAGTACTTTCCTTAATCCCTTTCCTTTTAATTAAAAGAAATTGAAAACGACATTGCCCCTTCCTTCAACCCTTCTACCGACTGATAACGCTCATAAATTTAAGAAAAAAAGGATTTTAAAGCAATATTATCGTAAAGCGCTTAGAGATGATTATCAATCATATTATAGGCGCTATATAAATCGAGTATATTATTATTATTATTATTATTCAGTAAAGTCAGGATGGAAATTTGGTCAAAGTTTTACCAAAACTATAGTACTTTCTTTTCCTTTTACTGTAATTAAAGAAAATTGAAAACGACATTCCCTTTACCGTCAACTCTTCTTCTGATTGATTATTATCATCAATCGAAAAAGGAATTTGAACCGATATTCAGGAAATTCAGGAAGAAAATTGGGACAAAGTTTTACTCTTGACTTTACAGAAAAAACACGACATCCCCCATACTTACCTTCAACCCTTTATTCTGATTGATTCTTCTGATTGATTATTATCATCGAAAAAAAAAAAGTTGAACCAATATTCAGTAAATTTAATATGGAAATTTAGTCAAAGTTCTGGAAAATTGCATTCCCCTTACCTTCAACCCTTTATTCTGATTGATTATAATCATTAATCGGAAGGAGAAGAAGATATTCGAGTTTGAGCAGTATTAAGCCTCATTTTGAAGACATCATTATCCCTGTCTGCTGTTTAATTGCGCCCATAAATCGAGCAACGCCCTCATACTGCCCCCAACATAAATAAAGACGATATAAGAAGGAATACGTGGCGATTTCTCATCATTTTGTGAACTTTTTTTTCTTTCTTCAAAGAGTGAATTATTTCAAACTAAAGCACAGACTTTGCCACCAGCATATTATTTCGTGTTCTTCATCAATACAAAGTATATACTCAAAATTGTCAAACTTTGGGTTAAATGCGTCTTGCCGAAACAAAAAAAGAACGGAAGAAAAAGCAACAACATGTTCATATCATTTAAATTGGCCTATTTGGAACTTTGGGTGGGTCGTTGTGAGGCCATACAGCCCATTAGAAGTGAGTTAATATGAGATTCATGTTCTGTTTTGTGCTATTGGTTCTATCAGCGTAATCATGGTATTTTTGCCTTAATTTAATTCTAAAATATATATAATTGTTTTCCTTCACCCGTGACTTTAGCTGGGGTATTGGACAAAAATACAAATAAAGGGGATATTTTAAAGGCCAAAGAGTTCAATAAAAGTGAGCTAATGTGACATTCATGTTCTTATTTTGTGTAATTGCTTCTATTACTGGCGTAATCATGCCATAGTATCTTTGCCTTAATTTAATTCTGGAATAGATATAATGGGTTTCTTTACCGATGACTAAAGCTGGGGCATTTGACAACTATGAAGGACACAGACCCCATTTTAAGTGTGCTAATGTGAGATTCATGTTCATATTTTTAAAAATTGCTTTTTATCATAAGCGTAATCTGCCATAGTATCTTTGCCTTGCTTAAATTCTGGAATAGATATAATTGTTTTCTTCACCGATGACTAAAGCTGGGGCATTGAACAACGATCAAAATCGAGGGGTTGTCGAAAGGCCATTATGCAGCCCAATAAAAGTGAGCTAATTTGAGATTCATGCTCATGTTTTTTAAATTTGTTGTTATAGTTTCTAGCATTAGCGTAATAATAGTATTTTTGCCTTGCTTTAATTATGGAATTGGCTATATGTGATTGTTTTCTTCACATGTGACTTAGGCTGGAGCATTTTATGGACCAGAATCAAAATGGAGGGGTTGTCGAAAGGCCATTATACAGCCCAATAAAAGTGAGCTAATGTGAGATTCATGTTCATGTTTTTGATTGTTTCTATCATTAGCGTAATTATATATTTTGCCTTGCTTTAATTCTGGAATATATGTAATTGTTTTCTTCATCGATGACTAAAGCTGGGGCATTTGACAACAAATTTAAATCGAGGGGTTGTCGAAAGGCCATTATACAGCCCAATAAAAGTGAGCTAATGTGAGATTCATGGTCTCGTGTTATTGCTTATATTTCATTAGCGTAACCATGGCATATTTTGCCTTACTTTTATTCTATAATAGACAGGGTAGATTTAATAATTAGATAATCAACCGACATAGGTGCAATTTATTGTCATGGATTTACCCTAGATAACAAAAACCTCATACTTAAAACCATTCATCACTCTTTTTGTACCATTGTCCATGTTAACGTATATACTGGACTTTTTTAATGGTCCGATTTTTATGAAAATATCTAACTATTACGAATTTATTTCAACTAACACAATTAATTACGTGTGCAACGTATTTTTCTTCTTCGATTTGTTCAACTGATGATGTATACGTATGTCTTAACAAAACCCAATTTTAAGTTCAAAGACAGCATAAATGTTTGCTCGGAAATATATTAAGTAATCTTATTCCTTCAAATATTTCATATAACAAAAGAAATCTATGTCTCTGAATATGTATATCTTTTATGAAAAGTAATCTCCCATGCCCTTGATTGAAACAATCTAGATTAGATGTGTCCCCGAATTTCAATTCATGCCTCCTTTATCAGCCCATCATCGTCTCCTCGATTATATATATAGGCACAATCAATCTTTGTTGTTGAGTATGCATATCATTTAAATGAAAACAATTTATTTAAATGAAAAGTGAAAGACAAGGCCTTAGATCGAACACAATCTAGAATAAATGTCCTCGAATGTCAATTTCTGTGCCCTTTATCGTCCCATTATCAACTATACAAGTAGTCGATTTAGGCGCAATCAATCAGTGCCGTTGAATAATGCATTATAATATCTTGTACGAGACAAATATGAAGATAAATTGGAAATATTATCCGCGGGCTTTAGATGGAAACGATCTGGATCAAAGATCGCCAGAAGCGAAACGAGAGGGAGTGGAGGAAGTAATGCATTTCTCTAGTTGCAGAGATTTGGGTGTGTTTAAATACACTTGACAGGCACATAATCTACATTCTAAATCGTGTTTTATAGGACAATCTTTTTGTAATAAATGTTAGCCTAAACGCGTTTCAAGGCACTGACAATGGGCTAAGATAAGAATATTAAAACGCAACCTAGGAATATCATTATATTACTCCCATCATCATCATCATCATTAACATGAACATCAACATCATCATCATCATCATCATCATCATTAACATGAGCATCATCATCATCATCATCATCATCATCATCACCATCATCATGCATCACCATCATCATCATCATCATCATCATCATCGTCGTCGTCGTCGTCGTCATCGTCATCATCACCATCATCATCATCATCATCATCATCATCAACATCATCATCATCAACATCATCATCATCATCATCATCATCATCATCAACAACAACATCATCAACATCATCATCATCATAATAATCATCATAATTATCATTATCATCATCAACACCATAATAATAATCATCATCATCATCATCATTATCATTATTATCATCATTATTATCATCACCATTATCTGCACGGAAGGATATGTAGGTTGTTGTACTTTTGGTCTTCCCCATCTGTTTAATCTCTTTACAATGACGGCATGTCTTTCTTTTAATGTTCCTTCATCAAGTTCCTTACTTTTTGTTCGTATAATATCATGGCGCCATTTTACGCACCAGCCGTGGAATGCAAGTCTGATCTTTTACCGTGGGAGTAACTATTTTTTCCCCCTGAAGATGAATGTTGGCACAATTGATTTTGGGAATTGATTCCGCTATAGGAGAAGCCCCTGGTCCCAGTCAAAAATATTTACACTGTCTGCAAATGAGAATTGGGATGCGCTGTGCTGATATGTGGTGTGTTTTTGTTGAAATGTTAATTGTTAATTTCTTCAGACACCAGGGTGATGTTTCATGAAACTTTTCGAACTGTTGTATAAAGTGTCAAATTATTGTAACTGTACCATGGCAATAGCTAAAGTGCTTGATGCTGATTGGCTGTTGCCATATTAGTGACAATAATTGGACACTGAGAAGAATTGGGAAAGGTCTATGGAATGGGGCACGGGGGGTGTTTCACAAAGATCCTAAGTTGAACTTAACACTAAGTAGGACTTGGTTTATGCTAAGCCATTTATAGCCTTGGAATTCAAACAAAAATGCAAGTATTTTAGACCTGTCATAAATTTTACGTCAAGAACATGAACTCTCCTTGATGATATAAAATATTAATGATTTTAATCAACATTTTATGCCTTTTAAAATAACTTTTTACAAACAATTTTCAAAGAAACAAATGGCTTTCCATAATTTTGAAATCCAACTTAGGATCTTTGCGAAGGCAAGGTAAAAATATGCTAATATTTCGAACTTTTTTGTCCCATTCTTAAATTGTTCTCTTGTGTCTCTAATAGCTTGGCTATAATTTTGTTGAAAGGGGAATTTTAAATACATAATTATAAGATATTAGGGTATTCATTACTAGTCTAACAGTGAAATAGCTCTCAATAGGGGGGATTTGCGTCATTAATTAAACCGAATACTGAGTTAAAATGTCTTCCACTTAATTACATTTTTAACCGTTTCCATCAAAGTCTAGCTATTCCCAAAGAGTCGACCCCTTGCTTACGGGAACCATGGTGGGCTATAGGGTTCCAAATCAATTGAGATTTCAGAATCTCGAAGGGAATGGGTTAATAATTACGATAATGGTGCACCAAATTCCTATAAATGCAAAGACTTAAAGTCGCTTCATTTCATCTCAATATTCTAATTGCTAGCACGACCGCAATTTATTTAAATTTCATCAAGCTTTATAAATAAAATAAAAAAGCGTGATTCGTCGTGTCCTTGGCGCTCAAATCGTCTTCTTCTGTTTGTCAATTACTTTCCCGAATAGGACCGAGGGAATTGAGGTATTCATTGCTCGAAACGCATGCAATTGGGGTAATTATTATTACCTCGGTCGTTTGTGAATGTATTGTTCTATAGTATTAATGAAGTTACGATCATGACCAAATTTTCCTTCTTGACTATCGCTTATAAATAATAAAGATAGATAATAAAAATAGATTTCTCCGTGTCCTTGCTCTAGCTTTGTGTCCCTATTTTTAGTTACTTACGTTTGCTTCTTTGTGTTAAAGGGACTTAGTAACATTGTCCAAATCATCAAAATAAAATTTTGATTCTAGCGGTTCCCTCATACCTTGTCGTATTCAAATTAACAAACAAATCATGGGACCGGTTTCGGTTTTTCAAATTTCCCTTTCGTTACAAAGATATGTACGATCGAAGTATTCAGATAAGAAAAAACTCCGGGCGAGTTTTTCTTCTGTGTACAAAGTGAGTGCAGTGATTTAGTGAATATCACTTTGTATTTTCACTCATTACTTGCCCATGCAATGTCCATTTGACTTGAAATTTTCACACAATACCCTGTGGACATATGAGATAACAAAAATATACATTGCATCAACCCTTCATCACTTTGTGCACATGTGAACAAAGTTACTAGATCCCTCTAAGGTATAATGTCACTTCCGTACCTTGGGTAAAATTACAAGAATTGAGACCGTTGCTGAATAAAATACGAAGATGCGAATTTACAATGGGTAATTAGTGTAACAAAATAATGCCCCTGGATTGAATCAATATTACTTAGATATTGCTGAATAAGGGAGATACAATAGAAAATTAGTCCTTCTTCTAGCTTCGTTACCTGGGTTAAATCACAAATAATATATAGATTTGTCATAATTAAGAAGTTACGTATATAGAGTTAATATAGAATAGTTTAATTTAATTTTTACTTGGGGGGAAAAGGGGCAATTATTTGGTGTCCTTGTCATAGCGATGTGCGTTGTTCAGATCGTCTTTCAATTTCCTTCTTAGTATCATGATAATGTGCCCTTTCGTGGCTTGGATTGAATTACTGAATTTCGCATGCTGAATAAATGAATAAGATACAATGGGTGATTATTGTTTCGAAAAGCCTTTTCTTGATTTTCATACTTTACTTACTTTTCATACTTTTGTCATATAATTATAACAGATGTTAACTTTGTTGTCGGGGAAAATCATGGAATGTTCCCTCGGGATATGAAATGCTATTTCGTGAAGACAATAAGTCCCTCGACTACGTCTCGGGAAATATAATCTTCCCTCAATAGCATTTAAAATCTGTGATATTCCCTCTACCACCAGTTAACATCTGTATAATGATCACATTTTTATTACATTGCGCTTATGGAAAACAAAGAAGTTGTAATCCTTGCCTACATGATCTACTTAGAAAAAAAAGCCAAGAACAATATTATTTTACATGTGTCTTATTCTGTACATGACAAAAATTCATATAGCAGGACTATTCTTATCGTAAGATAATACTGTTTTCTTATGCTCTTTTGACCAGTCAAGTCAAGTGTAAGTGTACCTCTTGTGGCCATCATACATCGATAGCCTGAAAGCCGATATCTACCTGGAATCTCATCGATCGATACTTATTTTGCCCAAAACAGATTCGATAGTCGATTGTTGTCATTTGTGTGGGCGCCACATTTGCTATTTTTTTGGTGTGTTTTTGAATTCTTGCTTGCTCGGTCTCTCCTTTTTTTAACCCCATCGTTGTATTATCATGATTATGGCATTGTTTCGTTATTGTATTGTACGTAATAATTAATATCTTTTCTGGTTAACCTTCTTTCAATCTTGTTTCTCTCTGTAATTTATGTTGCTTCCTTTCTGTCGACATTCTTAACATTCTCCCGCGAGGTATTACTGCGTCATATTACAAGTGACATTCGAGTTAGAGGGGGCTGACAAATAAATAAGCGTTTTCCATTTACCAACTGCGCAGTATATCATGGCGTTATATCGCACGTGACATTCAATTTAGACGGAGAGTGGTGCGCGTCATTGAACAATTAGTCTCGCTCAATTGAACGCGTCAAGTCGTATGACCGAGAACGTGTTACCAGTCCTCTCCGTCACCGCTGGTGAATTAAGATGGACACTAATCTACTTGTGTGCGCCACGAGGAGACTTGGTATAATTATTACATTGAGTGGCATAGCTTAATACTTTTTTTTAATACTATTGCAATGATTTGTATAGCTCTATGAAAGGGATTGAAATATAATTAATATATTTGTACTCGATAACAGTTATTCATACTTCGAGATCGTTAATTATAGTGAAGATTATTATCATGTTGGTTCCAATGTTTTCATGGCAATAATATTATGTTGGAAACAGTAGCACATTCTTAAAAAAATCCAATCCTGTACTTAAAGGGAGGCCTCCACGAAAATGACTTGAAGCTTCCTCGTTTCTCTTCTACCGTGTTGTTTGGCTTATGGTAAGAGAAGAATAAAATAGGGTTCGATTTTTTTTAATGCCCCTTTAGTATGACGATATCTATTATTCAGCTCAAAGCGTTAATTAACGGTCATAAACCTCATAAACGTCCGTTGTAAAAGCTGACGCATATTATCGCTTTTTTAACCAGGAAAGCAGTGTTCTTTTTCAATGAAACTTTCACACATCATTCGGACATATCTTACAATGATTTTGGTTGAAATCTCAAATGTCATTTTGGGCAATATCTGACACTTTACAGGTGCACCTTTAAACGGAGTATCCAACAAAATGCATATTCGTGGGGCCAACGTCAAATAACAACATTACAAACAAATTTATCTCACTTAACTTTGAAGTACGATTTACATTTACTTTCACATGGAATAAACACAAATAACTATACACTCAAAAACAAATTCCTTAAAAAAGTGTTAATACGCTCTTTAAACAAGTTTCAATAGCTGGCTCGTGATAATTTCCTTCTGTGCCCCTGCCCTTTTTCATGTCATATTTCTCTCGCATGTCGATCATAATAAGCGCATTTCCCTACAATAATACGGGCCGATATACCCACTGAGTTATATTCAGTTATTTTGAGCAGATATAACCACCATGAAATTATTTGATTGACTAAATAAACTGTATTAGATTCGCATTGTTATCTAAGGCTGATATGAAGTAAGCGCATCGGAACTGATCAAGTGTTTATATTAAGGGCCTCCTCATTATCCTATTACGAATTTGGCAATATTGTTGTCGAATTATATTGTCTATTTAGGGGCTCACAATCTTGTTTAGTAGGTTTGAATTAAATTAATGTTTTAAAACCCCGTTGCATTTTTACAGCTGATAATCATGTGTGCGTAATTGCTGCAGTAGTAAATTTATAAATATTACATATCAATGTGAGTATCATGAAGACATTTTATTGAATAAACCAAGTCTCAACATCACACGCATCCATAGCTAATAAGCTGATACAAACTAAACGTAAAGTAAGCATGCAATGTTTTTATCTTTTTACAAGCTTGACTATTGTAGGGTCTCACTTTATCCAATTTAAACTTATATTATCTTGGCGTTATTATTTGTTTTTATTCTTGGAATCGGCGCGAGAGTTTGAAAAAGATTTGTAAATTCATATCAATTTCGTGACCCGATTGCCTCATTCTCATAATAACAGCGTGCCACACACACGTCTTACGATGCGAAATGAAACTTCAGGCGTTGTCTTTAAATTAGTGTGTTCTTTTTCTCTTTTCCTGTTGACAGTATAGACAAGATAAATTGCGGGAAATCGAGAACGGAACCGTCTCGATAGTGCATGGAATGCAAATAGAATGATCCCCTCCCCACCAAAAAAAAAAAGAAGAAGAGAAACACAAAAAAAGTCCCAAAGCTGTCTTCCCGTCATGGCCTACCTATCCTTGTAGACTTATAATAACATTTTTAACCTATTCCATCAAAGTCTAGCTATTCCCAAAGAGTCGACCCCTTGCTTACGGGAACCATGGTGGGCTATAGGGTTCCAAATCAATTGAGATTTCAGAATCTCGAAGGGAATGGGTTAATAATTACGATAATGGTGCACCAAATTCCTATAAATGCAAAGACTTAAAGTCGCTTCATTTCATCTCAATATTCTAATTGCTAGCACGACCGCAATTTATTTAAATTTCATCAAGCTTTATAAATAAAATAAAAAAGCGTGATTCGTCGTGTCCTTGGCGCTCAAATCGTCTTCTTCTGTTTGTCAATTACTTTCCCGAATAGGACCGAGGGAATTGAGGTATTCATTGCTCGAAACGCATGCAATTGGGGTAATTATTATTACCTCGGTCGTTTGTGAATGTATTGTTCTATAGTATTAATGAAGTTACGATCATGACCAAATTTTCCTTCTTGACTATCGCTTATAAATAATAAAGATAGATAATAAAAATAGATTTCTCCGTGTCCTTGCTCTAGCTTTGTGTCCCTATTTTTAGTTACTTACGTTTGCTTCTTTGTGTTAAAGGGACTTAGTAACATTGTCCAAATCATCAAAATAAAATTTTGATTCTAGCGGTTCCCTCATACCTTGTCGTATTCAAATTAACAAACAAATCATGGGACCGGTTTCGGTTTTTCAAATTTCCCTTTCGTTACAAAGATATGTACGATCGAAGTATTCAGATAAGAAAAAACTCCGGGCGAGTTTTTCTTCTGTGTACAAAGTGAGTGCAGTGATTTAGTGAATATCACTTTGTATTTTCACTCATTACTTGCCCATGCAATGTCCATTTGACTTGAAATTTTCACACAATACCCTGTGGACATATGAGATAACAAAAATATACATTGCATCAACCCTTCATCACTTTGTGCACATGTGAACAAAGTTACTAGATCCCTCTAAGGTATAATGTCACTTCCGTACCTTGGGTAAAATTACAAGAATTGAGACCGTTGCTGAATAAAATACGAAGATGCGAATTTACAATGGGTAATTAGTGTAACAAAATAATGCCCCTGGATTGAATCAATATTACTTAGATATTGCTGAATAAGGGAGATACAATAGAAAATTAGTCCTTCTTCTAGCTTCGTTACCTGGGTTAAATCACAAATAATATATAGATTTGTCATAATTAAGAAGTTACGTATATAGAGTTAATATAGAATAGTTTAATTTAATTTTTACTTGGGGGGAAAAGGGGCAATTATTTGGTGTCCTTGTCATAGCGATGTGCGTTGTTCAGATCGTCTTTCAATTTCCTTCTTAGTATCATGATAATGTGCCCTTTCGTGGCTTGGATTGAATTACTGAATTTCGCATGCTGAATAAATGAATAAGATACAATGGGTGATTATTGTTTCGAAAAGCCTTTTCTTGATTTTCATACTTTACTTACTTTTCATACTTTTGTCATATAATTATAACAGATGTTAACTTTGTTGTCGGGGAAAATCATGGAATGTTCCCTCGGGATATGAAATGCTATTTCGTGAAGACAATAAGTCCCTCGACTACGTCTCGGGAAATATAATCTTCCCTCAATAGCATTTAAAATCTGTGATATTCCCTCTACCACCAGTTAACATCTGTATAATGATCACATTTTTATTACATTGCGCTTATGGAAAACAAAGAAGTTGTAATCCTTGCCTACATGATCTACTTAGAAAAAAAAGCCAAGAACAATATTATTTTACATGTGTCTTATTCTGTACATGACAAAAATTCATATAGCAGGACTATTCTTATCGTAAGATAATACTGTTTTCTTATGCTCTTTTGACCAGTCAAGTCAAGTGTAAGTGTACCTCTTGTGGCCATCATACATCGATAGCCTGAAAGCCGATATCTACCTGGAATCTCATCGATCGATACTTATTTTGCCCAAAACAGATTCGATAGTCGATTGTTGTCATTTGTGTGGGCGCCACATTTGCTATTTTTTTGGTGTGTTTTTGAATTCTTGCTTGCTCGGTCTCTCCTTTTTTTAACCCCATCGTTGTATTATCATGATTATGGCATTGTTTCGTTATTGTATTGTACGTAATAATTAATATCTTTTCTGGTTAACCTTCTTTCAATCTTGTTTCTCTCTGTAATTTATGTTGCTTCCTTTCTGTCGACATTCTTAACATTCTCCCGCGAGGTATTACTGCGTCATATTACAAGTGACATTCGAGTTAGAGGGGGCTGACAAATAAATAAGCGTTTTCCATTTACCAACTGCGCAGTATATCATGGCGTTATATCGCACGTGACATTCAATTTAGACGGAGAGTGGTGCGCGTCATTGAACAATTAGTCTCGCTCAATTGAACGCGTCAAGTCGTATGACCGAGAACGTGTTACCAGTCCTCTCCGTCACCGCTGGTGAATTAAGATGGACACTAATCTACTTGTGTGCGCCACGAGGAGACTTGGTATAATTATTACATTGAGTGGCATAGCTTAATACTTTTTTTTAATACTATTGCAATGATTTGTATAGCTCTATGAAAGGGATTGAAATATAATTAATATATTTGTACTCGATAACAGTTATTCATACTTCGAGATCGTTAATTATAGTGAAGATTATTATCATGTTGGTTCCAATGTTTTCATGGCAATAATATTATGTGGAAAACAGTAGCACATTCTTAAAAAAATCCAATCCTGTACTTAAAGGGAGGCCTCCACGAAAATGACTTGAAGCTTCCTCGTTTCTCTTCTACCGTGTTGTTTGGCTTATGGTAAGAGAAGAATAAAATAGGGTTCGATTTTTTTTAATGCCCCTTTAGTATGACGATATCTATTATTCAGCTCAAAGCGTTAATTAACGGTCATAAACCTCATAAACGTCCGTTGTAAAAGCTGACGCATATTATCGCTTTTTTAACCAGGAAAGCAGTGTTCTTTTTCAATGAAACTTTCACACATCATTCGGACATATCTTACAATGATTTTGGTTGAAATCTCAAATGTCATTTTGGGCAATATCTGACACTTTACAGGTGCACCTTTAAACGGAGTATCCAACAAAATGCATATTCGTGGGGCCAACGTCAAATAACAACATTACAAACAAATTTATCTCACTTAACTTTGAAGTACGATTTACATTTACTTTCACATGGAATAAACACAAATAACTATACACTCAAAAACAAATTCCTTAAAAAAGTGTTAATACGCTCTTTAAACAAGTTTCAATAGCTGGCTCGTGATAATTTCCTTCTGTGCCCCTGCCCTTTTTCATGTCATATTTCTCTCGCATGTCGATCATAATAAGCGCATTTCCCTACAATAATACGGGCCGATATACCCACTGAGTTATATTCAGTTATTTTGAGCAGATATAACCACCATGAAATTATTTGATTGACTAAATAAACTGTATTAGATTCGCATTGTTATCTAAGGCTGATATGAAGTAAGCGCATCGGAACTGATCAAGTGTTTATATTAAGGGCCTCCTCATTATCCTATTACGAATTTGGCAATATTGTTGTCGAATTATATTGTCTATTTAGGGGCTCACAATCTTGTTTAGTAGGTTTGAATTAAATTAATGTTTTAAAACCCCGTTGCATTTTTACAGCTGATAATCATGTGTGCGTAATTGCTGCAGTAGTAAATTTATAAATATTACATATCAATGTGAGTATCATGAAGACATTTTATTGAATAAACCAAGTCTCAACATCACACGCATCCATAGCTAATAAGCTGATACAAACTAAACGTACTGGAACGGTTTACTGTTTACATTAAAGTCATACCTGTAAAGTGTCCAAATCCACGAAAATTACTTAGAGCTTCCTCGTTTCTCTTCTACCGTGTTGTTTAGCTTATGGTAAGAGAAGAATAAATTAAGGTTTGATTTTTTCAAATGTCCCTTTAGTTTACAAGTGCCTCCATCTTATTACAAATTGGACATATCCTGTTTGTAGTTTGTACTCGCGTGCATGGCGAGGCCGATTGTCTATTTTGGGGGTTCACAATCTTGTTTTCCCTTTTAACAATTCTAATATTATTCCCTCTTATAGACGATTATCATAAGCATGTAATTACATCATACGTATACAAGTATAAGTATAAGTACATGAATAGATTTTCTTAAATTGATCGAATAAAAAAAAAAGTATCGGCAGCACACGTAACCATAGCTTTCTTCAGCTGATATGAACTGAGCGCATACTATTTTTTAAAATTTATTTATTTATTTTTTATAAACATTCATTATTAAAATATGACGACTTATAGACATGATCCTTGTTTAGATTGTTTCGCACGAAGAGGCCGACTTTATTCTATTTGAGGGTTCAGAATCTTGTTTTGGCAGTTTGAATGAAAGCTTTTACAGATAACACAGTAATCATGGTAATGATTGTATTGGATAATCTTTTTAGTGTGGGTGTATTTAATTATTCATGCAGTATACTTGATAACATTTAATTTAAATCCCCGTATAATGCAGTTATCATGTGTATCCATAAATATATTCATTGTATACAATAAAGTCGCCGCGCACCACACCCAACCATGGTTATCTTTTACGCTAATATGAACTAAGTGTTGACATATAGAACATTGTCATTAACTCATTCCTGGGTGGACATCGCATGAGGAAGCCGATTTTCTATTTGGGGCTTCACAATCTCGTAATTGCAGTTTAAATTCCTGTTTTAACTTGTACTATCATCACAATAAATGGTGGATAATTAATACAGCAGTGAAGTTATAGACACCACTCCCTATGACGTCTAAGTTATTTTTAAGCTTAATCTTATTTGAATTATAAAGCTCATAATGTTCGTAAACTGCCTCTTAATGAAATTACTTTCTACGATTTATACATAATCTATATTGGTCGCATTGCAGGGGGCGATCGTATTACTTAGTAACCCGCAATCTTGTTTCTTTTGTTCGTAAACTGCCTCTAAATAACCTTAATAAGGATTATGTGGCATGATGGTGGAAGGGGGTTGTTTCGTCCTTTTCAGGGGCCCACAATCTTGTTTCGAAGTTTCCAATCCTTCTCTTTGAACGCAGCTATATAAATCCATCGTAATACAAAATGAAGTCGCCGCGCACCAAGCTAGCATGCATGGTTATCTTACGCTGATATGAACTAAGTGTTGACATAATAGGACCTCTTCATTAAACGTATTACTGGATATACATATTAATCCGACCGAGTTTTCTTGCACGCTAAGACTGGTCTTCTATATTCTTGTGCTCACTATTTTGATAAGACGGTTCTAATTTCCCGTTTACAGATTTGTATTGCCACCTCTTCAGAATGTTTGTGTAAAAGATATTAGTTTATTCGGCTGTGTATTTATATATAATTGAACTATACTAATACCCCTCTCAGTGCTATTTTCTATATAATTTAACTATACTAATACCGTTAGGATGAGATATTTTTTCTGCACGTGGTGCAACACTGATTGATTAGTTTATTCAGTTGTGTTATTTTGTGTATAACCTGATTATGGTAATATCGCGTAATAAGTTTATTTTCGGCGTAGCGCAGAATAACACGCCACATGGGCAATATTCTGCTTCGATTATAATAGCAAATGCTATGGATTTAGGACGGTGAGAGATACGGATAAACACAGACTCTGTGTTTATTCGTATCTCTCACTGTCCTAAATAATATGTTTGATAGAGAGGTGGAGAGAGAGCGAGAAAGTGAGAGAAGAATGGATGAGAGAGGTGAAGAATGATAAAACATCAACAGAGATACAGATTGAGAGAGGGAGAGAGCGAGTGAGAGGGGGATAGAGATAGATATATTAGAAAGAAGGATAGATAGATAGATAGATAAATAGATAAATAGATAGATAGAGAAGGAAGTATATAGATATAGATTAGATAAATAGAGATACATATAGAGAAGGAGGGTGAGGGGGCAAAACAGAGATAAGAAAGACAGAGGTGTATTATATCTATAAATAGAGGAAGAGGGGGAGAGAGAGAGAGAGTGGGAGAGAAAATGGGACATCAGACTGATGGAAAGCTATCGAAATAAGGGGGTGCATTTCAGCGGTGGGTGTGAATTCCCCGGGTTAATACGTGTTCGCTTGAGTTACGGAGCACGCATTATTGGATTTTTGAGCCGCGGAATTGCCTGCAGCAATGTTGTTAAAGTGCCACCGGTAAGGAAATGCATATGGCCTGGTCCATAGGAAAGAAGAGCCGTGATTTTCGCAGCGACATACGCAACTTGGATCTCTGGCTGGTGTTATGCTAGAACCGATGGACTACCGTGTTGGCTCGATTACGATATGGTATAGTCCCCTTTTTCAGAATACCGTCATACAAGCCATGCTATTCTATATCTAATGAAAAAGAATGGCCAGGAAAGGCGAGTCGTGATTTTTGCAGCGACATAATTATGCAACTATATAGGATATCTGGTGTTATGCTAGAACTGACTGACTGTCGTGTTGGCTCGATTACGATATGGTATAAGTTCCCTATTTCGGAATAACGTCAGAAAAGTCATGCTATTCTATCTATATAGAGAAAAAGAAAATTATACCGTGTCATGTTAAAACTTGCTCTCGTTTTGGCTAGATTACAGTGTGGTATACCTATGTTGATGCTGGGGAATTATGTCATATTATGTATAATTATCATGCTCTTCTATGTAAAAAAACAAAAAAACAAAAACAAACATATTATATTACTTCAAGGACAGACATGTAAATAACATGTACAAAAACATGTATCACTTCATGTTAGAACATACTGTTGTTATGTGAGGTACCCTGAACGTTATGGTTTACCACCCACTAGCAAGTCTCGGAATAAATGTCAGACAATTATATTAATATTCCACAATGGAAATTGACGTATGCCACTGGGACGCGTGTCGGGCATAATCACCCGGATTTGATTACGTAATAGTATCCGTAGCTTGAAAATATGTCAGACAAGTCGTGTAATTACATACTATGTGAAAAGGCTATTTTTTGTTTTGATGTTTATTCCAAGCAAAATATATATATCCTACATGTAATTGTGTAAGATAAAGTAAGCATGCAATGTTTTTATCTTTTTACAAGCTTGACTATTGTAGGGTCTCACTTTATCCAATTTAAACTTATATTATCTTGGCGTTATTATTTGTTTTTATTCTTGGAATCGGCGCGAGAGTTTGAAAAAGATTTGTAAATTCATATCAATTTCGTGACCCGATTGCCTCATTCTCATAATAACAGCGTGCCACACACACGTCTTACGATGCGAAATGAAACTTCAGGCGTTGTCTTTAAATTAGTGTGTTCTTTTTCTCTTTTCCTGTTGACAGTATAGACAAGATAAATTGCGGGAAATCGAGAACGGAACCGTCTCGATAGTGCATGGAATGCAAATAGAATGATCCCCTCCCCACCAAAAAAAAAAAGAAGAAGAGAAACACAAAAAAAGTCCCAAAGCTGTCTTCCCGTCATGGCCTACCTATCCTTGTAGACTTATAATAATGTTGATCTTTCTATCATTGAAACAGTTCTTGCCGTTTGATCGCAAAGAAACAAATCACGAATGATCCCCTCCCCACCAACAAAAAAAGAAGAGAAAAAGAAGGAATCATTGAAATAGTTCTTGCCGTTCGATCGCAAAGAAACAAATCACGGTGGAGCCATATCACTAACGTATCCCATTGTCCTTTGATCTGTGTCCGACCTCTGGAGAGTTGGTTTAAAGGCCCAGTACAGTTTTTGGAACCGTTAAAACGTCGTGGGAAATTTTAAGGAATAATATAAATGACGATCAGATGACAAACTTTTCCCCTCTTTGCGATTTTAATATTTTCTTTGAAATTATACATTTTTTTAGATATGGCGTCTTTTATTTGACATTGCAGTATTTTGATTGGTAAAATGTTAGTCTTACACAAGGTTTTAGGTTTAGTTCTTACATAAAGCATACTATTTTGTTGACAAATTTGTTCGCACGATATTGAAATAGTATAAAACTCGTATATTTCAAGTTAGTGAGCTTTTTTCCAAAAACTTTGATGGGACTTTAACCAAACTAACACATACAAGCATACGAACTAGATTATTGCCAGCGACACAAATAACAGAGACAAAATAATACAGGAAAACACATTTTCTGGGAACAAATCGATCGACCCGAAGATGACCACTATATAGTACACCATGCATTGTTTCCACTAGCATATCCAGGGTGAAAAGGCGAGCAATGTATTCCAAAGCTGGGGCATGTGCCAAAAATAACAAATATGTCTTATCTTATAGATTTTCTAAGATATAGGGAGCAGTAATAGGGCAAAAATCCCTAGGTAGGAGAAGAGAGGTTTGTCCGTCCCGGCCCCTCCTGTACTGCTTCAGCATGTCATGACCACATGTTGCTTTTTTTTTTTTATACAGGGTGACCCCCCAAAAAAACGGAACGGGGCACTTCCCAAAATAAAGTAACAAAGTGATTATGTCCATCGGATAGGGTGTTATAGTGTGTTATAGGGTGTTTTTGTTATAGGGCGCTCTGAGTGACACCATGTCAGGTTCCAATTTTTGTCAATTTTTACCAAATCAGAGCCTGATAAATCGCACTTACTGCCCGTCATAGCATCGAACAACGAGCAATACGCGCGCTATTGTTAGTGTGCATTCAGCTGTGTGCCGAGCGAATGGGCATGGTTGTATCATTTTTCATTGGAAAGGACACCTTATCCGATGGACATAATCATTGTACAGTCAAACCTGTCTATAGTGGCCACCCAAGGGAGTCAATAAAAGTGGCCATTGTAGACAGGTGGCCACTATAGACAGGTTCAATAGCACTGTTTTTCCTTTCAGGGGATAACTTTTGATGGCCACTATAGACAGGTTGGCTGCTATAGACAGGTGGCCGCTAAGACAGGTTTGACTGTATTACTATATTTTGGGAAGTGCCCCGTTCCGTTTTTTGGGGCCACCCTGTATAGCGACTTTTATAATCACTCAAGTCTAGCAATCAGGAGGTCGTGGGTTCGATCCCCACCCAAATCCGCTTGTGATTTGTTTTTCGCTGGGTCTCGAACATACGCTGAGCATGTTGTGATTATAACTTGCGTCTATCAAGGGCAACACAATACACTAATTTATCTACATGTATGTTC
This sequence comes from Echinarachnius parma, assembly GCA_037951105.1. Classification (NCBI taxonomy): domain Eukaryota; kingdom Metazoa; phylum Echinodermata; class Echinoidea; order Clypeasteroida; family Echinarachniidae; genus Echinarachnius; species Echinarachnius parma. Next base: position 112,285 of record JBAMJV010002385.1, on the reverse strand, counting down.
CTGTAGTCGCGATGTTCATAAACATGGGTAATTATAATCATGGGAGCCGTAAGACAGGCCGTCACCCAATACACGATATAGATGTCGTGATCATTCCCTCTCCCAGAGGGAATCGGAAGTTAGTGTTAGTATTTGTTATCTTAAAGGGCAATGCAACTCAAGAAAAAGAGTTTATACTACTTTATACATCGTAATATTCCTGTTTATTATATGTAACATTACTCCGACTCAGATTTCTGCTTTGGAAGAAAAATTTGAAAACTATAGGCTTTACCACTATTTACGCGAACACTGGAGGCCGCCATTATTAGGTTTGTACGGACCTCGGTCAATGATATGCATTAATGCACTTCAATAGCTCATATTCAAACCATTGTCTGAATACTTGTAGATGCGCATCTACTACAAGTATTCAGACAATGGTTTGAATAGGTGGCACCTTGCGTCTGTGTGATTCCGAACTACCCGTATAAACTTTCTCTGTGCTTTTATGCTTTGAACGTGTTAAGCTCGAGGCCATGCAAACATATCAGTTAGTGTGAAAATAGACAGGATAATTTTTTAATGTCACCATTTGGAATAAGAATGCTCATTTCTGCATACGATACAAAATAAATGCATTCTTTGTGAACGTGTGCCTGGAACATATCCTCGTACCTTGACGTAGTTCTTCCCGCTAATGACAATGGTACCTAGACATTCCCTCGCAAACTTCCATCTCTTTTTTTTTTATTCCCGTATATATTGGAAAGATGGATGAAAGAGATAAAATACCTTCTCAAAACGAGAAATGTATGCTCTTTTTCTGTATTAGAATGCACAATTTATGGTTGTTGTGACTTTCCTCTTCACGCTAGATTTGATTATTTGAGAGACGGCGAGTTTCTGCGAATCGCGCTTTTTATGGAGTTTCGCGACGTTTGAAGTTGCTTGCTTGTTTTTCGCTCTCTTGTAAAGTGGATTCAATTTCGCAATATTTCCGTTTCCGAGGCGCCGTAACTGACCCTATTATTCCATCAGATTGGATGATTTTATTGCAAACAAAAATGTAGAGTAAAATGTAACAAAACACCATTATGGGTGGCATTGGCTTCGAACAGTTCGAAACGATTCTTTTTATCCAGGGAAGCTGCGCATAAACTTTCAATGTTATCAACATTGAATCACCTTAATAAAGACTGTATCTTGCACAGGTACTGCATCGATTCTTTCAGATAAAGATGTGGATAGGTTGCTATCGATTTCGTACTGTAGGCCTACTGTAACAGCGAATTTTAAATAAATGAGTGTACTTACAAATTATGTGCCAATAAGATGATCCAGAGAAACATTAAAGTGGACAACTTACAATTGATGCGGGTGATGCCATTCCATGCACATCAGTTACCTTCGTAATTTGCGCATGAGTTTGTGATAATGTGTACGGTGTGAACGCGTGAGTGCATTTAGATCGATTTATTAAGTTGCTTAAGGATATAATACTGTGTTTGACCATATCTCCTACTTACTTTATTTGATTATGGTGGATGACCACACTGGTTTGACCACGGTGGTTTGAACAGAGTGGCTTGTTTGGAGAGGTTCTTGAATTGTCCAGCCACATCAATGGTCATTTTCATATTATGAACAAAATGAATCTCATCCTTGCAGCGTACATAATGCGATGAGTAGATTCAGTATAATTGTATTTGACCTTGCATCACTCCTACCTACATGACTTGACCATGCATGTTGGTTTTATCACGGTCATGGTTTAACCATGATGACTTGACCATATAGTCTGCTAGTGGTTTGTCAGAAGAGGACTGGTTCATGAATTATCCAACCTCGTCAATGGTCAATGTAATACTGTTATTCATGATATAAATCTTGCAGCGCAATGTGAACCCTTACGATGGATTGATTTATTGCGAGTATTTTAGGGTGATTGTGTTTGACCACAATTCTTCCCCGGATCGTCCATGATTCTTTGACAATGATGTTTTCTAATAGTGGTCTGTCAGAGAGCTGGTCAATATCATATATTGTCCACGATTATTTCCCTCGCAGCGCAATGCGTTGCGATCACTTGGTGGGTTTATATATACCTCTCAAGCCCATATTCGGAGTTTTTACACGCCTTTGATGCTTATGTTTTCATTTAATAAAGAACAGCCGGGAACTCGTTTAAAAAACGTTGATCCAGGGCTATAGACACAAGTCTATTGAAACGCACTTTTGGTTGGCTCTATATATGCTCTACCTGGTAGCGCTTATACTGATTGATGACTAACATACTAATTTCCTGTCATATATTGATGGTTTGGAAGCGGACAGTCCAGCAAATACAATTAGTTTATCAAACGATGTCTCCCTCCTATCATGATACCACAGACTGTGGTATAAGGTAACAATCATAGTGTACATTGCACATGCACCATTAACATATTGAAAGGCACATGTGTAGAAATGTGTACGTATTGTACTCCGTCATTGTGTCCGTGATAAGAACTAGCTGCAAACACCAACATATATCTTAAACAAGTTAAAGGGTGTTTAATGACGTTAGCTGTTTTAGTCTCTGAGATAAACAATAACACGCATGATTAAGAAACTGATATTAAAATTACATAATAGTTTATGTTAGTAAAAACATTATTAGATTTCATCCTGACTTGAGTATACGTACCTAACAGTACAGTGGCGCAATACTTCATGCCCATACACAAACACTGTTCATACGTTTCTAGGAAGGAAATAACCAACTATTGATGCATCGGCTTCCCAAAACGATTACGACAAAAAAGGAAAAGCGCCTCGCGCCAGCCCTTCAACAACACTTTGCATCAAGTGGATTATACTTGTCGGGTTGCATATTGGTCAATCTAAAATAGGTTTATTCAAATGAGGCGACGGTGAGGCTTTAACGGAAATAGTGTAGGGTATACTAAACATCAAGAAGCATTCGATCACTGATTGGTCAATAATATGGGATGGATTAATTCAAACATTGGATGTAGCAGCCAAAGTAAAGCAGTCGACATGTCGTTGATTTGAATAATAGAAAAGTGGATTGGGTGTGTAGTTCGTTTTATGAGGGCCTATGTGTTTAGTGGCCTTTGACCTTTCTCCCTGTTGTATTTTCCCTATTTAGATAATCTCCTTGAAAATTTGAACTGACTATATTTGGTTCATTGAAGATAAAACGATATTATCAATAATATGTCACATTTGTGAATGCAATGAGCAAATGAAACAAAAGGCCCTTTTTCATTACGGTGTTTTTATATTCGAAGGACAAAAATGTATGGCCCGTATTCACAAAGGAGGTTTGTACAAACCCCGGTTCAAACCGCGGTTTACATCTATGGAATGCCAATTGTAAACTGATGGAGAAAGAATGTGTACCATCAACATTGTTAACAAGTAAGGAATTTACATTCTCTCTCCATCAGTTTACAATTGGCATTCCATAGATGTAAACCGCGGTTTGAACCGGGGTTTGTACAAACCTCCTTTGTGAATACGGGCCAATTGTGCTTGGACGACAACATTATGAGAACCAATAGGTTCTTCAATTTATTTCGAAAGGCCCTTCAACCAATCAATCTTAGTGGTTTAAATTAAATCTGACAACGCAGGTCGTTCTCGAAATAATTTTGTACCCAAAACATAAATGGCTTGCCCTTTACACATTGTATGGGTGCCTTCGTGGCCACCTTAGCACGAGTTACGTCAAGTGGATTATTTGGTGGCCACGATGTTGCATTAATTTAATATCAACATAACTATCACGATTATCACAAAGTATTTGACTTTCTGTTGGCAAGTGGGGCCACCTAATATTGACGATATCGGGTGACCCGACAAGAGTTCTAGTGGGCATAAAGCCCGGTGCAGACAGAGCCGACTCGACCCGATCCGACTGGTTTCAATCAGGCTAGAGTTGGGCCCGGTCGGTCGGATCCGATTCATCGTGTTGAATCGGCCCCAACTGGCATCTGACTGTCTCTCGACTGGCAAAATGTGTGTCGCAAGGCACTGAAAACTGAGCCGATCCGAATGAAAATCAGTCGAATCGGGTCGAGTCGGCTCTGTCTGCAGTGGGCTTTAGTCGCCCAATACACCGCGGATACCAGTTCTTTCCCATTATTTCCAGTTTTTGTTTTGTTTTGCTAATCAAGTTATTACAATTATGATCGATTGATACGCTTATCTTATGACCTTTCAACCCCCACATTGAACATGTTTAAGGTATGAACTGGTTCTCCCCAAGGTGATTATAGTTATAAATAATTTGCCTGAAAATAATATATTGTACAAAACACCTGTTCTGTCGACTGTCGGATTGATTCATTGCTTTTCCCTCGTTTATAAATCATATAATATTCTCATATCCGCTTCCGTTTTTCAAAAAAAAAAGTACCATTGATGCTTTGATATTGTTTTATACAAGGGAGGTGGGGGGACATTAATCAATCATGTCCAACAATATTAACTTTTTTAAATGTCAGTTTTTGGAAGTGATATGATTGATGTATATCGTGGGAGTCAAAGACGCACATTTAGTTTCACATTGTCCAATGTGCTGACGGAAATTATGTTAACAAATCAATTATATGTTGCTTGTAAGTATCGGTTTCCATGGTGGTGTATATAATACGTGTGGTTTACGGGTACACCATGTGAGATGGGTGGATTGGTAAGTCCTGAAAAGGACTATGGCAGTCCTAGAAAGGACTGTTGGTGTAGTTCTGAAAAGAACTGTTGGTATTCTTTCTAGGAGAGTTCTAAAAAGAACTGTTGGTAGTCCTAGAAAGGACTGTTGGTAGTCCTATAAAGGACTGTTGGGATAGTCCTGAAAAAGACTGTTGGTATTCTTTCTAGGAGGACTACCAATTGTCCGTTTTAGGACTCTCCTAGAAAGAATACCAACAGTCTTTTTCAGGACTATCCCAACAGTCCTTTATAGGACTACCAACAGTCCTTTCTAGGACTATCAACGGTCCTTTCTAGGACTACCAACAGTTCTTTTTAGAACTCTCCTAGAAAGAATACCAACAGTTCTTTTCAGAACTACACCAACAGTCCTTTCTAGGACTGCCATAGTCCTTTTCAGGACTTACCAATCCACCCATCTCACATGGTGTACCCGTAAACCACACGTATTAAATCAATTATAATCTGTTAAAATGAAGGTTAATGAATAGGAAAAAAACATGCAGGTTAAACAAATAAATACATACACATAAAACAGATATGCTACTTTTAGCCTTCCATTGTCTTTCCATCCGGTTCGCTTTACAAACAATTTCCTTTGGGAATTTGATATAACCTTTTACAGGGTACAGTTATTAATCGATCATGTCGACGAAACAATGATTACGCTTAATATAACTCTTATAATTACTGTTTAAGTTTTTAGTAATATTACCTTGTCAATTTCCTTTTAAGAAGTGATATGATTGATGTACATCGTAGGAGTTGTTATACAGTCAAAGACGCACATTTCTTCCATTGTCCAATGCGCTGGCGGTAATTATGTTAACAAATCAACTATAATCTGTTGAAATTAAGGTTATTAGAATATGAAATACATGCATGTTAGATGAATGAATAAGGCAAATTAGGCTAGGTGATAATGCTGCTATACTTTTGTTTAATTTTATACATTTTGTTTAAAGAAGTGATATGATTGATGTATATCGTGGGAGTCATAAACGTCAAAGACCCACATTTTGTATGTATTTTCCAATGCACTAAACGGTAATTATGTTAACAAAGTAACTATAATCTATTTGAATTGAGGTAAATGTGTATATAGGGAAAACGTGAAGGTTAAATAAATAAATAAAGAAAGAAATACATAAATTGGAAAACACAGATTAATTACACTCTAATTGGATCATACCAGTTTAAAGCAATTACTTTGACACCGTAAGTAAAACAAAAATAGTCCTAAATTAACTTGCCCTCAGCGGTGTCCGGGCTGTCAACGGCCACTAGAAACCATAATTAGGTCACCAACGAATAAGGGTGTGACACACACAGATTGTGACGGGAGTCTATCTGATGTGTCAATTTGGCCACCTGAAAGAAAAGTTTAAAAGGATCTAGTAACTATGTTGACATGTGCAAAAAGTGATGAGTGGTTGATACAATCTATATTGTTGTTATTATGTCCACTGGGTATTGTGTGAAAATGTCAAGTTAAATGGACGTTATATTGCCGAGTAATAAACAAAAATCCAAAGTAATATTCACTAACTCATTACAATGAATTTGTACACGGTTACGACTATCCAGTGGATAGTTTAACATCTGAACACTTCAATCGTAAATATCTTGTTAACGGAAGGTAAATTTGAAAAAACCGATACCTGTCCCATGATTTTATTGTAAATACGAATACAACAAGGTATGAGTGAACCGCTAGAATTCCAATTGGATTTTGAGGATTTAGACAATGTTACAAAGTCCCTTTAAAATAAATACTATTTCATTATAATTCATAATATTGATTGAATAGTAGAACTCATCAGATTTCCCGAAGTCTTGTAATTATGTCTAAATTGTATTTGTTTTGTTTTCTCTCCTTCTCTCCTTTTCACTCCATGTTCTTCCATCGTTCTCCGGGAATCTGATTGTAACGGCACATCCCCCTGCAATCCATTACATTTAAAGCAGGTGAGTTTTAAAATTGGAAAAATCAAAAACTGTCCCGCGCTTTGATTGTTCATACGAATAAAACAAGGTATGAGGGAACCGCTAGAATTCCAATTGGATTTTGAGGATTTTGAGGATTTACTAGGTCCCTTTTAGGGCGAGCCCTCTCGAATTGAATGTATGGGTTAGAGAATGTTTATCTAACGCTGATATGAACTTAGTGTCGTCATAATAGACCAACATGTTTTACATCTATTTATTATACACGGACATTGAAAAGGGTTTCAAACTGACTGAGATCTTCTAGCTCAGTTAGTAAGAGCACAATTCGGAGGTCTCGTGTTCGAATCCCGGGACAGTCCTATTTTCTTTGCTCATTTTCATTTTATTTATTTTATGTTATATGAAATCCTCCTACTAATTGAAATTTGTTGAGCTGAGTGTTATGTCTTATAATTAATATCGATTATAGATATTGTCAAATCTGCCCTTTTTTGTACTTAAAATAATGTTTGTAATTAGGGTTGAAGTGACAATGATAATACGATAACACCGCTAAAAATGTATGGTGTTGAACAAAATATGTTCAACACTAGTCTTGATCAAATACATGTACACGGCGAAGTCAGTCGTTTGTTATAATCACTTTATTAATGCCAAATGTGTGCAAATAAATTTGCGCAGCTAAAAGTTATGTACGAATGCACTATACATGTACGAAATCGATGATAGCAGTCACATCCGATACGTGAACGGTTTATTCATGATTAATGTATGAAGTTATAATGATTTGTATCGCTTAGAAAAAAGAAACAAAATGTGTGTAAATATATTTGCGCAGCTAAAAGTATTATGTACAAAGTCACTGCATATCGATGATAGGACTCACATTCTTATACGTGTGGGTTTATTCATGGTTAATTTATGAACTGCCTTCAAGAAGCCGAGAAAAGCAGCTGCAATCGAATCGTTCAAATTCAATTTTGGTCGCGTGTTTCTAGTATCAATTTCTTTCTATAAAAAAAAACAAAACACCACACCAAATAAACAGACAACTGTCAATGTTGCTTGCGATTCGGAGAGTGCTGATAATTTGCATATGATTAGATGATATATATCGACTTTCAACAATCGCGTGTTTCTAGTATCATTTTCTTTCTATAAAAAAAGAAAACACCAAATAAACATACAACAGTGTCAAATGTTGCTTGCGATTCGGAGAGTGCTGATAATTTGCATATGATTAGATGATATATATATCGATTTTCAACAATCGCGTTTTTCTAGTATCATTTTCTTTCTATAAAAAAAACACACCACACCAAATAAACAGACAACAGTGTCAAATGTTGCTTGCGATTCGGAGAGTGCTGATAATTTGCATATGATTAGATGATATCGACTTTCAACAATCGCGTGTTTCTAGTATCATTTTCTTTCTATAAAAAAAAAAACACCACACCAAATAAACAGACAACAACTGTCAAATGTTGCTTGCGATTCGGAGAGTGCTGATAATTTGCATATGATTAGATGATATATATCGACTTTCAACAATCGCGTGTTTCTAGTATCATTTTCTTTCTATAAAAAAAAAACACCACACCAAACAAACAGACAACAGTGTCAAATGTTGCTTGCGATTCGGAGAGTGCTGATAATTTGCATATGATTAGATGATATCGACTTTCAACAATCGCGTGTTTCTAGTATCATTTTCTTTCTATAAAAAAAAAACACCCCACCAAATAAACAGACAACAGTGTCAAAATTAATGTTGCTTGCGATTCGGAGAGTGCTGATAATTTGCATATGATTAGATGATATCGACTTTCAACAATCGCGTGTTTCTAGTATCAATCTCTTTCTATAAAAAAAAACCACACACACCAAATAAACAGACAACAGTGTCAAATGTTGCTTGCGATTCGGAGAGTGCTGATAATTTGCATATGATTAGATGATATATATCGACTTTCAACAATCGCGTGTTTCTAGTATCATTTTCTTTCTATAAAAAAAACACCACACCAAATAAACAGACAACAGTGTCAAATGTTGCTTGCGATTCGAAGAGTGCTGATAATTTGCATATGATTAGATGATATAATTATATCCACTTTCACCAATCGGATATTTTCAAATTCAGAATCAGTGTGTTTCCACTTTCTGATCATATAACAACATTACAAAACAATATATATAAAACAAGAACATCAACGACTGCAAATTATTGCCTGCTATTCGGAATTGGAAGAATTCAATTATAATTGGGAGGGCTGATAATTTGCATAATTGTTATTAGATGATTATCTACTTTCTGCAATCAGATATATCCAAATTCAAAATCAGCGTTTCCGCAATCTGATAATTTAAAAGAAATCATGTCTATACAATAGAGAAGAAGAGGGAAAATATATATGAGAATCAAACATAAATATAAGCAGTTTGAACAGTTTTCCTCAATTATAAGTATCGATGCATAATACTTGAATTAAATAAAACATAATCAGTAAAGATAATCTATTTCCAACATAATTAAAACCCATTGCCTACTGGAACCTGGTGGGTCCTGCGTGCATTCACTCTTCATGCTCTTTGTGGATTGCAAAATCTATTAAGAAATAGGTGAATGTTATTCTGTTGAACGATCATCTGACCTAGCCTTTAGTCAAGGCCTTTCGTCTGTGTATGGCAGGAACGGCTGGCAAAGGACGACTATCACACGAGCGGCAGCTCCTCTTAAGCCTACCGCACACAGTGCTGACTCGACCCGATCCGACTGGTTTTCAGTCGGATCGGGTCAGTATGCGTTGCCTCAGCAGTCCGATTTTGCCAGTCAGGAACCAGTCGGGGATCAGTCGAGGCCGATTCCACATGTTGAATCGGCTCCGACTGAGCAAAACCGACTCTAGCCTGACTGAAAACCAGTCGGATCGGATCGAATCGGCTCTGTGTGCAGTAGACTTTACACGTACGTGAGACTATTCTTTTACCAGTCGTTTCTACCATTCAGAACGCGAGGGCTTGCCAAAATGCTAATTGGTGCCGTGCTGTGTGGAAACAAATTAACCCGTTTCTCGCTACATTAGTTCACGCCCGTTGAGTTAATACGTGGTTCATTATGCTCCAGTAGTCAATGGTCTTAGTCGGGATAACTATTCAATATTCAATCCCAAGGTTCGGAGATTAATGTATATATCTCCTGATTAATGTAGCTTTCCTGCCGAGCGGACGTGCTGTTTATTAGCGGAGTGAAATCTTGTTTGGGCGCTGCTAAGTGGCAATTCATTAACCCCGACATATCGGCAGCAATAGGATACTTAATTAATGACCCACTCCCTGCACCCAAACAGAATAGCAAATCCGCTGACATTGGAACTGTATGCTACCCTTGGCGGGGTAGCCAGGATTTGAGGAGGTGGGGGCAGCGTTTATCATGATAGAGGACTATGTTCACAAAGATAATATACTGTGAAAAAGCCCTATACCCGGTTGCAATTGGATACTTAATTAATGACCCACTCCCTGCGCCCAAACAGAATACCAAATCCGCTGACATTAGGACTGTATGCTACCCTTGGTGGCGTAGCCAGGGTTATCGGGGATGGGGACAGCGTTTATCATGATAGAGGACTGTGTTCACTGTGAAAAAACAGCCTTATACCGGGTTGTAATTGGATACTTAATTAATGACCCACTCCCTGCACCCAAACAGAATACCTAAATCCGCTGACATTGGGACTGTATGCTACCCTTGGTGGCGTAGCCAGGGTTATCGGGGATGGGGACAGCGTTTATCATGATAGAGGACTGTGTTCACGAAGATGTAGACTGCGGAAATGTCCTATTCCATGTATATCCAGCAGCAATTGGATACTTAATTAATGATTTGACCCACTCCCTGCACCCAAACAGAATACCAAATCAGCTGACATTGGGACTGTATGCTACCCTCGGTGGCGTAGCTAGGGTTATCGGGGATGGGGACAGCGTTTATCATGATAGAGGACTGTGTTCACAAAGATGTAGACTCTGGAAATGTCCTTTTCCATGTAATTTATATCCAGCAGCAATTGGATACTTAATTAATGACACACTCCCTGGGGACAGCGTTTATCATGATAGAGGACTGTGTTCACTGTGAAAAAAAAAACAGCCTTATACGGGGTTGTAATTGGATACTTAATTAATGACCCACCCCCTGCACCCAAACATAATCAAAATCCGCTGACATTGGGATCGTATGCTACCCTTGGTCGAGTAGCTAAGATCCCCAGAGATAGGGGCAACGCTTTTTTCCAACCGGTGGTGGTTACGAGGATGCAAACTATGCCACAGTAACAAACAAATAATTTACCCCCCTCCATATAAGGACATAAGGTGTGGGGTTATATACATGGCGCGTAGACTTATAAGACAATTAACACAAATGCCCTACACTGTTAACACGCTGTGTAAACAAATTCAACATTTTTCAACAACCGCTGTTTGACATATGAACAATCCAACTGTTGTTGAAAACATTCAACAACCCCAGTTGTTTAAAGTTTACACAACTCTTGTTTTAATTTGTTCTACAACTGTTCTACAGCTGTTGTTTAGAATAAATTTCAACAATCCCGTTGTTGAAATAGCAAATACAAAACAAGATGTAAAAGTGGCAAGGGTAGGATTCGAACCGGGGGTCTTTGGGGTATAAGTCTCACTCTCTACCGACTGCCCTATCTCGGTTCGCTTGGATTGCGAAGGGACAAAAGAGGTGTTGACGCGGTGATTTTGCGGTCGAAACTATCACGTGATTTAACAAGTTTCATCAACGCTTGAACAATGGCCGCTTCACGCAACCCTTCTTCATACAACTTATCATGCTCACCTAAAGTTGTATGAAAAGATTTAACAACCATTTTTACACAGCGTTTTTTTTACACAGCGTTTTAACAGTGTACACCTATGCTTTTCTCTATTGTCCTTCCCATTGGGCCAAGTTGGGGGAGGGGGGCGGGTCACGAGGACGTAGAATGTGCCAGAATTTAAAAAAGAGGGGGTACATGAATTCCCTCAGTGGTTCTCTCTTGCGCCCCTAAGTTATTGGTGCCAAATTGGGGGAGGGGGGCGGGTCACGAGGACGTAGAATGTGCAAGAATTTTAAGAGGGGGTACATGAATTTCCTCAGTGGTCCTCTATTGCGCCCCTGAGTTATTTAATGCAGCGCTGAACACCACTGTCGGGTTAATACAATGCGATTGTATTGGCCTATAGCCTTATTTCCGTTTTACTCAATGTTCCGACTCTGAATGTATTACATTTATGAAATGAACTGAAGTGAATTTAAATGAAAAGGACGACTAATAAAGTACATTCATACGCTTAATTAATCGTCCAAATTGCCGAAAATGATTCGCCCTATAGATATTTGATTTGTTCCGACTATATAGTTCGTATTAAAGCTTCCGTCTGTTGTAAAAAAAAAAACACACACAAACAAAAAACACATTGCTATGAAAAACGGAGATTCAGCTGTATTTTTGTTGTACGTTGCTTTTTTTTGTACAAATGTGTAGCAAATGCCCTTTCTAGATTTGTTTATTGAATTTGTTATTATTGTGTTGTTTTTTCGTCGCTCTTCGTTGAAATGCGTCGTTATAGGTAATTGTACTATTTGCCTAAGATAATCCTTCGTAGGATTACCGTATCAAAATGAATGAAATATAGTTATAGTTTTTAAATGCCGTGGGAACGTATGATCCATATCACCCACGCTGTAATCCGCTTGGTATTAACATAGGATAAAATAATTCATTAGTTTGGAGAGCAAAGATTATTTGGACAGATAAACAAGTTCAAATGCATGGCGCGCGTCCAGTGTCAACTTTACCAATCGAGCAAAGAATATTTTGACCAAAAAAAAAAAAAAAAAATGACATCTATTGTGCGTATTCAGTGGAAGACTGTCAATATTTCAAAGAGCAATTAATATTTGAGAAATAAACGTGATCATATTCTTTGTGCTCGGTACCAATCATCGCCACTCTACTCATATCATGGATGAAATACCATCATCACCATCATCCCCATTACCACCACCATCGCTGTCATCTTCATTATCGCAAGCTACTCTTGACACGTTAAATCGACTGTGACTTGCTCGCGACGGTGTCATATGAATTATGAATAGACTGCCATTAAAATCAAACATGACCCCCCCCCCCCCCCCCCCCCACCCTTTTGGGCCGGGAAAAAATAAGCATGTAGTAGGTATCTCCTTTTGGGGGCGCAAAATAGGAAATGAGGTGGACCTCGCTCCATGTTAGATACATCACGCATTATTTCTTATAATGGGTGGAATATACCACCATCACCACAATCCCCATTATCACCATCATCGTCGCTGTCATATTCATCATCGAAAGCTACTCTTGACACGTTAACTCGACTGTGACATGCTTGAGATAGTTTCATAAGAATAGACTGCCGTCAAAATAAAACATGTAATATCCCTTTTGGCATGTTTGGTTGTTTGGGACAACTTAATAATTAATAGGATAGGCATGGACCTCGCCCCATGTTAGAGAAGCAATATACTCGTTCTCAAAGCATGGATGGAATATACCACCATCACCATTATCCCCATTATCACCATCATCGTCGCTGTCATCTTCATCAGCACAAGCTACTCTTGACACGTTCAATCGACTGTGACATGCCCGAGACGGTGTCACGAGAATTGGCCGCCGTCAAAATACAACGGTACGGCCACAACCAATTATCCATCGCGGCGGTATATCAATCCCCCTGTGTTCACACGTTGGGCGAGATTCGGGGGAAGTCTGATGAATGGTACATACATTCATTGAGTGTTTGGGTCTTCTTCTGGTGATGCTGTGAACAGGTCCTTTATGTTTTGTGTTGTATAGTTCAACAATAAAAAATAAAAGTCTGCGCTACATCTCATGATTCATGAATGACATGTTGAGATAATTAATGTTTGTGGCGAATAAACTGGCGTTCTCAAGCGCATTTATAATCGTTTAATTTGTGCCATGGTCAATTTTAGCCAAAATACTCATTGGCTATTACAGATGCTGATTTTGTTCTTAAAATGCACACAATACAACGTAGTGTTGAATAAAATGTATAGGCCAACAATTTATTTGTTGCAAATGAATAAGGATCAAGATTAAAAAGTGGGTCAGATGGATTCTCTAAATTTAATTTAGCACTCTGGATTATTGAAGGTTGATTGTTAGAAGATGATGACAGGTTGACCCGTTAAATGCGAAATGAATCATTCTATGTCCCGTTAGATGACGTATGAAGTGAACAAGTAGTAGTGATGATATGAATGAGATGTAGTGTTAACGCGGGTTCGTCGCACCGTCAATTCGGATCCGCTCACCATTATGACTGGCAGACTGGGTGTAGATTTATAGAGACGTGGCGTTTAATACATCCTGTACCGCGCTAACGATGCTTTCAGCACGTTAATTACCGCGTACAAGGTTGCTGGGGCCGAACGCCAAATATCCTTCCACTACCAATTTAAAGGCCCGGTCACATATCACCGGATAAAAGACAATTTGCGAAATCGAATTTTTCGGAGGTGAAAATAGTCTCCATTGCTTCATGCACAATACAACTCATTCCACCAGCTTGAACAACGTACATCGCCTGACAAGGAACGGACAAGAAACGCATACGAACGGAGAAGAACGGATTGAACAAATGATACTCTCCGTCGGGTATCCGTTTACGCTATCCGGTGATATGTGACCGGGTCTTAAAGGCCGATGGGAACATTGCGCAGATATTGGGTGCACTAGTTTATATAGTTGTACAGCCAAGAATCAGCATTTTTGAAACGTGATTCATGCTAATATTTTCACGAAATTCACTCGATATTTGTAAATTTCGATAACGCGTATAAGCCGTGAAGTTAATGTGAACCGTTTAAATGTTACTTCATGACATTTTATTTAACATACAATCATGTTGGCATCATCGCTGAAATGAAATAATGTTTTTTGATACTATTGTGTTTGTAAATATGAATATTGTGTATTATATTATTTGCCATGCCAATGTGTATAATGTTCCCGTAAATGTCCATGAACCATTGTATCCTCCATACAAGTCATTCACCTATTACCCTATCCTCCAACCAGCATGTTTACAATCTGTCACCAACCCCATCACCATCATGGTCATCTTCACCCCCATTAGCGGACCCTTATAACTCACCCCTTTATATGTACAGTGTATTATATGTTTATGTAGCTAGTGTGAGATATGAAGAATAAAGGCACTTGCTACTTCGACTCCAATCCAAGCAGTACTGTCTCATTCCTTGCTCCTGCGTCAGTATACATTATACATACACAAAATTGGCGACTGAGGATTAAGCACATGGCGTGCCCAGATCAATTCAATACCCGTTCTCCGCAAACCTGGGGGAGATGGGTGAAGAGCCTGGAGAAGTTTATTGCCTCTGCAGCCCACGTGGTGGATCCAGTTCAAAAAGAAGCCATATTGCTATATGTGGCTGGTCCCGATGTGCAGGATATTTTCGATACCCTGGTCGTTTCCGATCCGGAGGGTGATCGAACTGTGTACCACCGTACACTGAGTGCCCTCACAGACTATTTCAACACGGCACGAGCTGCCAGGGAAGTTTGTGATTACGAGGTGCACTATCTACCAGCGTGGTACGGCTGCAGGAGGTCGACGATCCCGACACGAGCTGTCGACGACCAGGAGGAGGAAAACACAGTAGGCAAGTCACCGTTCCCGACACGAGCTGTCGATGAAGAGAACCGGCGGCCGTACCCGACACGCACTGTCGACGACGCCGAGGAGAAGGCCGTATGCCACATCACTGCTGATAACGCAGCTGATCCCCCGATACGAGCTGTCGATGAACGAGTCCCGTCCGCGACACGGGCTGTCGACGACGCAGAAGAGAATGCAGACGACGCAGATCCCCCGACACGAGCTGTCGATGACACCGAAGAGAACAAAGCTGATAACGCAGAGACTCCGACACGAGCTGTCGACGACGACGACAAGGCCACTGCTGACAACGCAGAGAGACCGACACGAAATGTCGACGAAGTATCCCCGTTCGCGACACCCGCTGTCGACGACGACGATGATCTCGACCACGATTTAGCAGGCCATGAACGCGAATGCGACCACGAGCCAGATTTGCTCGACGAGCGGGACAACGCAGATGAATGTCCCCTCGACCCCGACCCCGATCGCGACATAGAGAACGAGAAAGCGCCAGCACATGCCGCGAGCGATCCCGATGACGACCACGACAATGAACAATGCTATGATCATGATGATGCCGACCTTCCCATCAAAGCTGATGATGCCATGGTCAGCGACAACGACCATGGCAAGCCACCCGATGACGATGACGACGATGCGCAGAGCTGCAACAACGATGTGACATGCCCAGACGATGCGATCGACCACGATGGTGACCCAGACAACGGCACAAACTCTAGCTACGATGAACACGATCAAGAGCAAGATCCCGAACGCGACAACGAGCCTGCACTTCCCCGCCACGAAGCCGACTACAAAGCTGCCAGCGTCGGCGAAGCGTGCCAGCCAATCGCGATCCCCGATGACAATGACGCGTATCCACCCTCCGTGACGAGCACCGCGATGATGACTAGCAGCGCGAGCGATGAGACAGCTCGCCACGAAAAGCCGAGGAAGCCGACCTCACAGACGACGACCATGCCGCGATCAGACAGACCTCGCGCGATATACGAGCGTTTGCCGCTAAGCCAGGTCCCGATGAGCGACGACGATGCCGACATCGAAAGACAGCCACCTAAGCGCGATGATGACTTCCGCGTCCGCGAGGATTCCGCCGACCGCGTAGACGAATCCATCTATCGCGACAACGACGTCCGCAGCGACGACCACATCGACACCATAGAACGACAGATGACCGCATCGCCACGCGCACGATCATCGCCTTCGCGACACAGGCCGCATGATCCCGGTAAAGGTGCGCGATCGCGATTATAAAATGTGAACATTGAACTTTAGGGTAAAAAAAAAAAAATGGACTCTTAAGAAAGAAAAAGGAGAGAGGAATGATAATGGACTTATCGGAGTAAGACATTTGTAGTTAGAAATAAATTGATTCGTGCACATGGACTTGTCGAAGTTAGACATTGGTACTTAGAAAGACATTAATTTGAGTAAGACATTTGTAGTTAGAAATAAATTGATTCGTGCACATAGACTTGTCGAAGTTAGACATTGGTACTTAGAAGGACATTAATTTGTGAACAGTTTGAACGAATGAGATTATGGACTTTGTTTCACATTTACTTCAGTGCTAGCCAATAGTTGTTCAGACATTTGATTTCTTGTTTTTACTTTGTTTTGTAATCTTCCAGAAGCTTTCAGATTTCCGTGCTACATGATTGTTTGCCATCTTAGATGTTCACATTCACCTTTATATTTTGTATGTCCTCACATGCAAAGCTTGCGTTACGATGTTGTTTTAATAATTGTTTTTAAAAGAGTTTACGAGATGTTTTCAATAATGCTCTCAATCTAATTCAGTTGATTATTTTGTATACTCGATTCCAGCCGTGTTATATATTAGTTTGAATGTACTCTGCCCATTACACTGCAGTTTGCCAGTCATTGTTTAGAAGTTACGATTCTCATGCTTTCAGATTTTCTCTACTCTCTCACTCTCCCGCTTTATCTTTTCCTTGTTATCGCTACTGCACTCCACGTTTTAGTTGTGTTCGATTTTGATGTGCAATATCCACTGTAAATAAGTATTTGTACTGTTGTTGAAGTAATTGCATTGATTGTTTATTTTGCTCTCCCAATTCTTCTGGTCTCTCTTTCCTACTGTTTTTCTACATTCATTGATTATTCAAATTGTTCCACAATCTTTCTCTCTCTATCTCTCCAGCTATCACTTTTGTCTTTTATCAAGAAGGGGAGGGATATTGTGTTTGTAAATATGAATATTGTGTATTATATTATTTGCCATGCCAATGTGTATAATGTTCCCGTAAATGTCCATGAACCATTGTATCCTCCATACAAGTCATTCACCTATTACCCTATCCTCCAACCAGCATGTTTACAATCTGTCACCAACCCCATCACCATCATGGTCATCTTCACCCCCATTAGCGGACCCTTATAACTCACCCCTTTATATGTACAGTGTATTATATGTTTATGTAGCTAGTGTGAGATATGAAGAATAAAGGCACTTGCTACTTCGACTCCAATCCAAGCAGTACTGTCTCATTCCTTGCTCCTGCGTCAGTATACATTATACATACACAAAAGATACATATTGAAATGAGTTATAAGACTATGTGTTTTCACATTTAATAAACATAATTTTACGCAATAAGTTGATCATTGCATAACCCCTAATAATCAAGATCTTACAAACAACAACAACGAAATTGTTTATGATTGGTTGAGGCAAAATCGTCACCATTGAATCATTGTTGACTTGTGCTGCACAACATTATTGTTCCAAATAGGTTATGGGGCATAACGCGACATGTTTGTAGCCTACCATACCTATGTTGATACATGTAATATTGAAGTTCTCTATATAATTATATAAACGTGGTAAATTGTTCCAAACTGGTTGTGGGGTCACGCCACATGTCATGATGATTGTAATGTATAATATGCTGCATGGCGTGCTCTATGTAGACGTGGTATAGTGAAAATTATAATTATTGTTCCAAATCGGTTTAGGGGAAAAGCAAAATGATTGTACACTACTGTATGTGGACATGGTGCTGCATACAATTGGTGTTCCAAATTGCTTTGGGATGGGGAAAGCGACTTGTTTGGTAGTCTATATGGACGTGGTGGTGCACAAAATTATTGTACCAAATTGACATGGGGAACACAACCTGATATAATATTATGCTGAAGTGCTCTATGTTGGCCTGGTCATGGTGGTTGTGTACGAAATGATTGTTCAAAATTGGTTAAGGTTATATAAACCGACATGATTGTCTAGTATAATTATGCTAAAGTGCTCTATTTGGACGTGGTAGCGCACGAAATTCGAATCACATTCACATGGTAGAAAGCAGTCTATGGCGATGAGGCGTTGATGCAGACACACGCGCTGGATCAGGTGTGTTCCGGTGAGAGAGCGTTTTATCCCACGATCTCACCGAAAAGTGCCGCGCACTTTTAGCCCCGCGTTCACACAGCATTCGTCTCACCCAACGCCATGTAGTATTCTCATCATTATGGATTAGATTTATCCCCAGGTTATTTTAGTAACCCACTGACCTGTATCCCAGCATACTGCGCAGTTTGCATTACTATTTCAAACCATCGATCTTAATGAATTGACAAATGTTTGTACTCCCAATATACAAAAAATCCCCTAAAATACCGAGTTAAAAAGCACATGTGAACGCTTTGTATGCTGTCAAACCCTATAGCTAATGAACACTGCATAATGAATATATTGTTTAGTTAACTCGGCTAATCAGCTCTCTGCCGTAGTCTAAATTAAGGACGCGGTGTGATGGAACAACGGTACGCCGTTAAGTGGACGATTGGCTAAGTGGCGTAAATAAGGGGGGGGGGGGCAGGGGATCAGCCCCCTTCATGTATGGACCCTTGTCCCGCAATGCCCCACTTCCAATAAAGAAATAAACTCAAGGGGAAAAACATCTTAAACTTGAATCATATCATTACGTAACATTTCAAATTTATGGCACTGATTCCCCAAGTAATGGGTAATTATTCCCCACTCTTTCACCCCCCCCCCCCCCCGCCCGTAATCTGGATTTGCTCTTAGAACGCCACTGCATTGGCTATAGTTATACTTAATTTATTTGCACATATGTATGTGCCAACGAGAAAAGAGCCATACCAATTATTATTCGTCTATCTACTGCAGGTTTATAATGACTATATAGCACATTTGATTGTATGACGTTTAGCAATAATAATGAATGAATGTCTACAATAAGATTACAATGACATTTTACTGATCGTATGACGTTTGGTGAATAATATTGACGTATTATGTGCAGATTACAATAGTAAATGACACATGCATGCGCTTAGTCAATGTAAACAACGATGCATGCAATTTGAAAATAATACCTTGAACATATGAAAACTGAACTGTGTACACTGGTCTATAATTGTGGTATGCTGTAAAGGGAGAATTACATATAAAAATACATATTTTCTATGCAAAATTTGGTATAATATAATACACAATTGTACAAGGAATTCAACTATTGTATATTATATCGTTACTTTAAAACGTTGAATACCAGCCTTTGTTATGCTGTTTGTTGATACAAACTTTAATAATGACTACTGTCTTATTTCAACGAACGATTCGAAATGACATATGAGTACTCATGGACATTCAAAGTTTCAAACCAACAATACGATACCACAACAAACCCAAAACACAAGATAATACATTGTTTATATTGTTTATCAACAGAGCTGTAAAGACTATGAAATATCGACAAAATGAACGTCATTGACAAGTGACCACATGTGGTCGTTATAATATTGACTCCAGTATAGTTCATAAATAAACAAAGATAACCAATGATAACTGCTACTGTCTTATTTCAACGAACAATTTTAAATGACAGTACTGAAATGATAGTACTGAAATGGCGACCAGACAAAATAATATTGAAATGCGTCAAAATCTGGTCGTTACGTTGACTCCAATATAGTTTGTTCGCAAACTTAGTTACTAAAAGAAAGAAAGAAAAAAATGCTATCGTCTTATTTCAACGAACCATTTCAAATGAAAGATACGTACTCATAAGTATTCAAGCCAACGAACCACAGGCGTATAGCCTATACAATGCCACAAAAAAACATGAACCACAAAATACTACTTTGACTTTGTCGTAAAACTCGTGATAATTATCAACAGTAGTAATGAAATTGCAACCAGACAAAATATATTGAAATGCGCCAACATGTGGTCGTTATATTGACTGCAGTATAGTCTGTTCGCAAACTTCATTACTAACAGAAAATAATTACTACTGTCTTATTTCAACGAATGGGCTGAAATGACAAATGAGTACTCATTGGTATTAAAACCAACGAACCAAGAATGTGATCTAAAATACCAAAGCAAGCACAAACTACTAGTTTTTTTAATATTGTTTTCTCAACAGTGGAACTGAAATTTCCTCCTAACAAACTACTGTATATTATCGAAATGTGACTGTCAGACTTGTTCAATGACAAACTGTATTAATTGATTTTGAAAATTGATGAAAAATAATAATAACCTCAATTATTTGTTTATTTCAAGGAAAGTTTTCTATTGACGGACGAGTACTAGTAATAATCAGTAGCCAAGCCAGCCAACCGAGCAACGTGACCTACAATACATATTAAACCACAACAAAACAGAACCACCGTTGCGACACTCATGATTGTAACAATTTCGTTACTGTCTGCAATCAATCAACAACACATCCCACAAACAAACACAAACTACTGCCTCGATACTAAAGATCGTAATCATTTTACTTTGATACTGTCTGAAATCAGGCGGGCCGAAATGACGACCAAATAGCACATATTATTTAACCCTTTGTCTCCTGTAGATGTAATTACCGAATAGAGATACATGAACTACTTCTTAGTATTAAGCGTGTACATGTAGGTTTTTTTTTTTAATAATGGGAAGCTTTCGGTTTTGTCTTCACCCATTCTTCTACTATCATGACTATAGCGAAATTCGAATTCATCATCACCATTTTCATCGTCATCGTCACCATCATCATCATCATCATCATCATAACCATCATTGTAACCATATAGGATTAGAGTTGGGTTAAATTTCGGTTTATGGTTTGGGGTCAGGTTTAGAGTTTGTGAAAATGAACGTTCATCATCATCATCATCATCATCAACATCATCATCATCATCATCATCATCATCATCATCATCATCATCATCATCATCACCATCAGCATCGTTAGACCAACATGCTGAGACTTATACCTTAAAGATGAAAACCAAGCGATCCCTGTATAATAGGCAATGAGTTAATGGGAGGGCGCATGTCCGTGACACTGACTCCAAGGATGACAAATGTTTGCCTCCGAACCGCCGCCTAGCCGGTGCTACACCCGGGTCTCCAGAGGAAGGTCCATCATCCGCTGTTTTTCCCCCCACTGTTGTGGTTTCATGATACATGCAGCGTACCCAATACAGAGGTTACTTTTTGTCACACTTCAGTGACATTAATAAAGGAAAAGTTTTACTGTCGATTTCAAACTCAAAAGTCTAGGGCCCATATTTATTTAACCACATTAGTTTAGTTCTAGATATTTGTTGTGGATACATTCTGAGTTATACCCCCCCCCCCCCTCCCCCACCCCTGCACGTTGATTTGTTTCTATAACATGTTAATATCAGCGGTAGTATTAAGTTGCCTCTGAAATAGGCATAGCACATTATCAAACCGTTCTTAACCTAAACTTCTTTGTAAGGCATCCCCTTTTTACATTGGCGTCGAATATGTATAACGGGTTTTAATTTCATCTGCGGTGTTACAAGAAATAATTAGCATGAAGTCGACTGAGGATTACTCATTAACCCCCAAAACGTATCGGTTATCTTTCTCACGACCCTGGCTACTGTGCAATTCCCCAATATCAAGTTACTCTTATGATAGAGTCGTCACTCGAAACCATGCATATATTTCGTTAGTCCGTTGCCAAATTAAGTTTCATTTTGATTTAAAGGTCCCTGCTATATTGTTTGATAAAACTTAAAGAAATAACGTGGTTATTTGATCGTTAACATAGTCCAATTTGAATGTAAGTAGCGTTATAGATTTATGATAATAATAACTATACATTTTTCTTTCGGCAATCAGTTTCAACTGATTGAAAGTTGAAGTTTTGCTTCTTCAACGGTTATCAAAAGCCAGTAAAACTGAATGGTTATTAGGATATCTTATCATACTTTTTTGTAGGCATATGTGGGCAATACAAACAAAAGATTTCAAATCCCCGTGTCATTATGTCATGATATTGATATATCAGTGTTAAATTTGCAATTGTGTGAAATTCGCCTTCATAAAATTGGGTCAACTTGGAACAGTTATGGCGAAATTCGATACTTTCGCACGAGATGCATTATTGTTTAAAAAATGTGTATATTCTAACAGAAAACACCCTTCATTGTACAGAAAAATATGTATTGACTTACCGACTCATGAAGCTGAGAAGGAACAACCAATGATAAATTTGGTTTGGTTGTAAAGCGCGTTGATGGGTATCGGGGGACATACTGAAGATGTGAAGTACTTGTATTATGTACGCATGGGACCGAATTGAGTTATTACTCGGCACCGACGTATTAATAAGTATGATGAATGGGTTTTCGCGCCAATCGACATCCATTTTGCATGTGTGATCCACATTACAAAACATTACAGTGAACTGATGATACTGAACCAAAATGATGCGTCTATGGTGGCAAAATCGTGCATTATTTATTGCTCTTATCATGTGTTTTCCTCGAATATCATAAGGTTGTACCGACAAAATGTTATACGAGCATATGCTTTAAAATGTTATAAAGAAGCGAAATTGTAATACTCTTTCTAGTTACGTGTTAATCCAAATGAACCCCCTGCCTAAACATGTACATGGGAACCGGGTGGGATATTTACAAACTCTATGAGGATTTCAGAATCTTGGATGAAACAGTTAAAATAATGAATGTGGTTTAATTAATAATAGACTGATAGAATGCACATATACAAAGTGTGAACCCCTCCATTAATTATCTAATGCGAGTCTATTTGAATGATTGCATGATTGTAACTACTGCAAATGTACGTTTATACTCACTAATCATGTACCGTGCATGCTAACGAACCGTAATTATTCATAATTATTTTGTTTGTTATTGACTTGTTTGACTGTAAGAATTTCTCTTTGAGAGTTGATATTTATTATGTCGTATTATCTACATCATTGGTACAACCGTGTTGTTGTTTATAGGGCCATTCTTGGTCACGTGTGTGACCCAAAACATGAACAATTTTGAAATAGGATGCTTATATTTCAGTAAGTATAAGAGGTATAATGATTTTTACTTTGTTTGTGACTTGAATATGTTGAAGTCTTTCAGACTTAACACAAAAGATTGTATAAGGATTACGTTACTCAATGTCAGAGGTCAAATGGCTTGGGTCACGTGTGTGACTTCACACGGAGCGCTTTTTTCATAACTCAATTTCATTTGGGAAATCCTTTGAAATATGAAAAGCTATAATGTTCATCTTATTACCAGACAAGTATTATAGATCTGTAAGTACAAAAATAGCAATGAATAAGAATTTTATCAAACCATTGTTTTTTATTGTATTTAATTATGTGGTAACGTCTGGTCACTGTGTGACATTTTGGGGTGGTCACGTGTGTGACATGTACAATATGAATGGAAAAATGGGAATTTTTAAATATCGGGTTTAGAAAGGAATGAAAGGTTCAATTTGTACAAAGTTGGTATCAACATGTACAGGAAAGTGAGAAGAATAAGCTTGCTAACTATCCTTTCGATATCTTGATTATTTTTTGGGTTATGATTTTAGACAAATATTGAAATATGTAAATTTATGCAAATGAGTATGAAAGTGTCTTTGTTTAATGTAAATCATATATTTCATGAAACTTTACACATGGATCATTCTAAAAATGGAATAAAACAACAGAAAAATAAAACTTCAATTTTTCCGAAAAAGTTTCACTTTTCAAAGAATGGCCCTATAACTGATTAACTCGTTGGTCTGACTATAATGATTATAGCTCATCATTGCCGCGAAGATAATTTCATCCCTTACTGCGTATAATGAGTATCATTAATGATGCCGTCTAATGAATTCGCTAATTGTTAAATCGCTAATTGTTATGCGTCAGGATTAATCAGCTCACCGTTAAATTGACTTGAAGGTTGCCAGTCTGGCTATTAATTATCTCGTACGCGATTTCATTGTTTTATTGGCTCAGATTGTTTTTTACTCGGCAGTCGCTAGTACCAGGTTTTTTTTTTAAATAAAGGCACTGCACCCTATTCGGAGACAATGATGATTTATTTTGTTCTTACTGTTAAGTATTGGTGGTTGATGTCTGAACGGGTGATCGTTTTTTTAAAATTTATTTGTATTAAGACGAGTAAATACTGTATATCTTCATGCATTTAAACTACTTTCTGTTCAAAACTACAGTAGTTACACTAATTCGATGGCTTGCAGCGTATGGGGTAGTTGATCTATATATTAATGATTATACTCACAAACTAATCGAATTTTTTGCACTAGCCCTGAAAACACGTACACAAATTTATCTAAGTTTAGGACAATAGTGTGAGTTTGTGTGGAAGAATCTAGGGTAATGATGTTGGAACCAATAATGTCAAGGGACAATGTTATTTTTTCCGATAACGTATCGATCGTATGAACCAATAATGTTTGTTCATCACAAAGACATATACCTATACGTTATTGTCCTACATAATTTCCAACATTATGAACATGATGAATACACGGACTTACAGCCTCGGGATGTAAGTAATGTCTTTCAGCGGTGTGGAAATAAACGAAAATGGTGTTAAATGGATATTAATCTAATTATTACGTGAAATTAACCGATATTTCTCCTTGAATTTTACGTAATACATGTATGTACCATGGGTATACGATAGTTTCTATTTCTCTCATTTTAATTAAGAAAAAGGAGGCACACTTAAGAAACGGGTAAATCTTATACAGCATTTCTCCTGCCCCATCCCCTCATAGCTACAGTGGCGTAGCGTGGTCGGACTGTTTTTGTTTTGTTTTGTTTTGTTTTGTTTTGTTTTGTTTTGTTTTGTTTTTTTTTTTTGGGGGGGGGGGGGGGGAGGTGGCATGCAACATTATTGGGGTCACACCTAATATTTGTTGTTTTTCAAACAAATGTCCCCTTATGTTTCCTATTGTTTATTGTTTTTGTTCTTCAAATTATTGGGGGGCACGTGCCCCATGTCGGTTCGCCTGACTTTGCATGTGGGCATGGTAAAAATGCACCCTTCAATTTGTGTACGTGGCGCCACGTTTCATCCGGCTTCGTGCCTCCGCGCACGACACGTGGTGTAAAATGTCTGGAGCTAAGAGGGGTCCAGAGAGAGGAAAAAAGAGGTACATTGAGTCAGACAAATCAATATAATGCTGATCGTGTAAAATTCGCTTTATAAAGGGAATGCATGTCACCGGGATAGGAGGTGCTTTTTTTTCTTCTTCAAATTAAGGTATAATTGTATACGTATTATATATAATTTATTGGCAACAAATAATTATGACAAACATGGCAAACTATTCTAGTACTTGGATGGGGTGAACATCGGGAGAAAAGTAGGCTGGTAGGTGAAGGGAATACAAATGGATAGATCGATCTGACGAATCAATAATAAGAACGTGCTCAATGTTAATGTGCCTATTGTTCATATATTTCATATTGATTATTTATTTTGATTTATTATCGCAAAGGCATATATTATTTGAATTTTTAGTAATAGAAATAAGCAAACCAATAAATTAAAGAACATAGTTGATACATGCATGAAACAAAGATGAGTTTATAGTAGGCATGCAAAAAGTTCCCCTACGTGAGGCGAATGTATGGTGAAATGCGGATACAAGCGTTACAAAAGGGGTACAGATAAGACAAATCGATAAAACTGTTCGTGCTAAACTTTTTAATGTTTCATTTGAATTATGATTGCTGTCAAAAATCAAACAAACAAATATAGTAACGAATATAGTAACAATGTCGGGCTGAAAGAAAGATAATGCAATAGTAGTCCCGCTAATAAGTTCCCCTATACATGAGGCGAATGTCTGGCGAAATGTGGGTACAAGCGTTACAAAAGGGGTGCAGAAATAGACAAATTGATACTCTGTTCGTGCTCTACTTTATAATTTTTCATTTGAAGTATCAGTGCTAACAAAAAAACACGAACAAACAAACAAATAAGTCAACTACCATAGTAACCAGGAATGAATCAAAGATAATGCTAGTACGCCCGCTAATAAGTTTCCATACGAGAGGCAAATGTATGGCGAAATGTAGGTGAATGAAATACAAAAGGGGTACATAAAAGACAAATCGATAAACTGTTCGTGCTAAATTTTTTAATGTTTCATTTGAATTATTATTGCTGTAAAAAAAAACCCAAACAAATAAATTAGCGAGTATATATAGTAACCATGCAGGAATGAAATAAAGATTGTGCTATAGAAGGCACGCTAATAAGTTCCCCTATACATGAGGCGAATGTCTGGCGAAATGTAGGTGAACTAAATACAAAAGGTGTACATAAAAGACAAATCGATAAACTGTTCGTGCTAAACTTTTTAATGTTTCATTTGAATTATTATTGCTGTCAAAAAACAAGCAAACAAATATAGTAACGAATATAGTAACAATGCCGGGCTGAAAGAAAGATTATGCAATAGTAGGCACGCTAATAAGTTCCCCTATACATGAGGCGAATGTCTGGCGAAATGTAGGTACAAGAGCTACAAAAGGGGTACATAATAGACAAATCGATACACTGTTCGTGCTAAACTTTAACATTCTCATTTTAATTATTATTGCTGTCAAAAAACAAACAAACAAATACATTAGCCAATATATCGTAACCATGCCGGAATGAAAGAAAAATTATGCTATAGAAGGCACGCTAATAAGTTCCCCTATACCTGGGGCGAATGTCTGGCGAAGGTGCACGAAATACAAAAGAGGTGCAGAATTAGAAACAATCGATACTCTGTTCGTGCTATACTTTATAATTTCTTATATGAATTGTTATTGCTGACAAAAAACAAACAAACAAATAAATCAACTATCAGAGTAACCGGGAATAACACGAATATACTGCTAGCAGGCCCGCTAATAAGTTTCCATACGTGAGGCGAATGTCAGTCGAAATGTGGGTTCAAGCAATACAAAAAGGGGTACATATTAAGACAAATCGATAACGTGTTCGTGCTAAACTTTTTAATTTGTGGAAGATTATTCTAGATCGTATGGGTTTGTGACGTGCAGGCGAATATCTGGTTTGCATCATGTGCAAACCCCCCCCCCCCCCCCCTCTCATAAAGAAGACAAAACAAAATAAAGTGCAAACGAAGATTCAAATAAATCAATATTTTGATCGTGCCTTACTTTTCAGTAAGAACAAAAAAACGTATGAATCGTTCACAATTATATCGGGGCAAATGCCAAAAGTACGTGGATCCACATAACACGAATAAGAATTAGTGCATATCAATGACTCGACCCTTCTCGCTAAACTTGTTAAATTCACTGTTGATTTGTTTTCTTCAGAAGTACAGCAAACTTTCCATAATTGCCTTCACGAACGCATGGAATAACGGAATCGCTCGCCTTGGCTATAATTCGTCGCATGTTAAAATTATTTTTAAAAATGATGTGAAAAAAAAGTAAACAAGAAATTGATGGGATGTGTAGCTCTTATCGTCAACATTACTGAATTGCTATCCGACCACACAAAATAAACGAAATGATACTGAGTATAACGCGACTGATTGACTGACTTTTCATACACATTTAAAAGATAGATCCATGCGAATGAGACTAAGAACTATAGTGACTATAGATGCGTTTTCAATTGCACGAATCCCATATTTTTCAACAACGCTCGAGTAAAAATTAGATTTGATACAGCGATACTGAACTGAGTGTAGCTCAATTGATTGATTGACATTCCATACACATTTAAAGATAGATCCATGCGAATAAAACGGGTATAAAGTGACTATGGATGCGTTTTCAATATCACGAATCCCATATTTGTCAACAACGGTCGAGTAAAATATGAGATTCGCTGCATGCAGCGCGGGAAAAATGAGAGCAACGTATTATATAATAGATTGTGCAAGGTCATACCCCGGATGAATCTCGCAGATGATATAGGGCGTATACGGTGTAATGGAGTCGATGGTGCTGCGAGCACGTGCGCTCTGTCGTAATAGTATTTGGATGGGGTCGTTTCCAAGGCCATGTATACTTCACCTGTGTTGTTAACCCGTTACGTTCTGCGAATTGTATTTCCCTTAGAGCTAGTATTTGTATGTGGTATACAGTGGTTTCACCGGGTTCCCGTACTAATTTCTGGCTAGAATTTACGAAGGAGGTCTATGTACACCATGGTTTTAACCGTGGTTTAAATATTTGAGTGTCGCTTGTAGATAAGCAATAATTATAAGTCACATTCGCTAATACGTATGGTACGACCGGTACTTCTTTAATAGTGGCACCAAATGAAATTCGAGAAAATACAGACTTATATTTGGCGTCTTTAGCTAATGTGTAGCTTCAAAATTGTTTAAAAGTTAAAGGTGTACATTATTTCTCCATTTGTTTTGTAATGGCGCTCTTTAGTTTTAATCATGGTCTACGTAAACCCCCCTAGAAAATCCAATTGGTTAACACTTACCATACTAGCGATATGGTATACCCTTGTAGCTATTGCATCATGAGGGTTAATAGATTTGTGCGCCATACAGTTCGCAACGGAAAGCAGGAATTATCACTACATCCATATCTACTGTAGATAGTACTAGTTGAGCTCATTCGAACCACGTGTCACGTTCTTATACCATCATTTGCAAAAGTTTAAGACCACCTGGGAATTTGTGGGTATTTCAATAATTTGGAATGCATTCTTTTGTCTCATTGAATGATTACATAACATGTTTACTACAGTGGTCAGTAGCACAATGAAGAGCAGTTCAAGTGTGATACAAAGGTTATGCGTTGAAAATAAAAGTATGTCTGAAAAATAAATATGTTTAACTTTGTTTTTTCTTTGAGTTATTGCATTTTGGAAGGGTGGTCTTAAACTTTTGCAAATGATGGTTATATATATATTTTTTTTTTCTTTTCACTCATATAACTATCTTGGTCAGAACTGTAACCCATTTACCATTGTAAGTACAATGCGATTATACACGATTAAAACTTTTTTTTTTTTTTTTTTTTCCCTCCACAGGGCATTTATTGGTATAAGTAAAACAAAATTAAACATAGCATGACATTTACAAGCATATCATAACAATAACAATAAATGAACCATAAATGAACCGTCGTATAATTTCTTTGTATAAATATAACTAATTAAACAATATCAGAAAACATACTTCTCAAGGAAAACCATTTTTTATCAAAGTATTTACCATGACCTTTCAAACTAAATATATATTTTTCATTTTTATAATATGAAATTGAAGCTGATTTAAACTGAGAAAATACAGGTATTTTATTCACTAGTTTACTTCGAAATATTATTTGCTTACTAACGAACAATAAACAGTTTATTGCTCTATTATTTAAACCTCTTAATCCAAACAATATATTTTCATTTGTAAAATGTATGTTACAACCAGCACTTATGTTAATCCATCTTTCTAGTTTTGCCCATATAATTTTAACAAATTGACAATCACAAAATAAATGAGTAATTGTTTCAGTATGAGCATTACAAAAGGAACATAATTCAGTTTCAACCATGTTCAATTTAAACAATATGTCGTTTGTAAACAAAATTCTATGTAATATTGTAAATTGAAACCAACGTAAATTAACATCAATAGAACAATTAAATTAAAACGATTAAAACTGATGTATAATTTGCCTATGTATTTTGAACTAATGTTTGTTTGCCATTAAAACAAAATCAAGTACGTCTTATATTTAAGTTGAACTTTTGTCGAAGATATAATATTATAATCCTTTACATCGCGAGCTTTTTGATAACTAGTTTTAAATACTGGTTTCACTTGTAGCACGCCAAGGAATACACATTCATATAATCATATATACATCTACACGAAGGGGGCGCAGATAGTTAAACATGTTAAATGAGTCTTGCCTGCAGGAATTCTCCGTCAAATTATTAGCTTTCTCGAGAGCATCGCGGTATAATTTTTGATGTATTCCTAAGGGCTATCATGCAGACGTTTGGTAATCAAGAGGTGCTTTGAAGTCATATCCGAGTGTCCCTGTGGACGTTCTTTTTCGCTGGAGAGTGTGGTAGTGATTCGAGTCTGGGGGTGTTTTCAAGCCTATTGAAGAAGAGGCGAAATGCCAAGATATTGATAATGAACACTCCATTTCACTACATAATGATGTAATAATAGGTTTTTAGGCAGTATAGCAGACGTTTGGCAATCAAGATGTGCTTTGAAGTCATATCTGAGTGCTCATGTGGAAGCTCTTTTCGCTGGAGAGTGTGGTAGTGATTCGAGTCTGGGGGTGTTTTCAAGCCTATTGAAGAAGAGGCGAAATGCCAAGATATTGATAATGAACACTCCATTTCACTACATAATGATGTAATAATAGGTTTTTAGGCAGTATAGCAGACGTTTGGCAATCAAGATGTGCTTTGAAGTCATATCTGAGTGCTCATGTGGAAGCTCTTTTCGCTGGGGGAGTGTGGTAGTGATTCGAGTCTGGGGATGTTTTCAAGCCTATTGAAGAAGAGGCGAAATGCCAAGATATTGATAAAGAACACTGTATTTCACTATATAATATTGTAATGATAGGTTTTGGGGCAGTAAAGCAGATGTTTAGCAATCAAGAATTGCTTTAAAGTCATATCCGAGTGTCCCTGTGGACGTTATTTTTCGCTGGGGAGTGAGATAGTATTTCGAGTCCGGGGGTGTTTCATGCAGGCCTCTTGAAGAAGCGGCGAAATGCCAAGATATTGATAAAGAACACTGTATTTCACTATATAATATTGTAATGATAGGTTTGGGGCAGTAAAGCAGACGTTTGGCAATCAAGAATTGCTTTGAAGTCGTATCGGAGTGTCATCTCTTTTTCGCTCGGGAGTGTGGTAGTGATTCGAGTCCAGGTTTTTTTTGTTACCCCTTGAAGAAGAGATTGATAGTGAACACTTCATTTTACCCATTATAATCATGGAATGATCGGTTGAGGACTCTCGGTATTGAAGACGTTTGGCAAGCAAGTTTAGTTTTCAAGTCATGTCCGAGTGGAAGTGTGGTAGTGAGTCGAGTCCATGACAAATTCGTGTCTCTTGAAGAAGCGACAAAATATGATATCAAGATAATAATGGACACTCTATCTCTCCCAACCTCACTCGTTTATTTTGTGAAGTGATGGGCTTTGGACGGGGTTGGCGAAATGGTATTCTTAACTTCTTAAAGGGTACCACCACCCAAACATAATATTCTTATTAAAGAAAGGTTACATCTTTAGTATTCCATTCCATCAACAAGTTCACAAAAATATGTTTCCAGAAAAGAAAAGAAAAATTATTGGAAACGCATCACCATTCTAAAGCATGCGTTCATGCGGTCTGAATTACGCAGACTGCTATGTGTGCGGTGCATTGCAATGTATGCAGAGCGAACGAATCGCCCGGGAATCTATTGTTTACAAACGTGCGCGTGAATAGCATTATTGCGCACACGCAAATGGTTGGCCCGAATGGAACCAGGAAATAGCAGTGGTTCCGTAAGTGGTGGAAATTAATTGCTTTGTTTATGAATTACACAACCATTTGTAAAATGTTAGGTATCTATTTGGTATCACAAAACGGTACCAAAACATATAATAATGTGTTGTTCTTTGCCTGGTGGTCCCCTTTAAAGCACTATCAAGCACTAATTATATGAAATCTCGAGATAGATATTGCAGTTTGATGATTTTAACCCACTGTTTGATAATTTTGGCTTATGACTTTTTGGTGTATGATACAATTACACGTTCAAGCGGCTCGTGCACCTACTTTGAAGGCTGTTTGATGTTTTCATTGAAGTCAACTTCCGTTTCAAGCTGTGGGAAGGATGTTCTGTTTTTTAATGAAATTGTCGTTCATTCAAACTACCCACACACACATTAATGGTTTTACTCTATAGAGAGGCAAAGAGACGACATCAAACAACTTTTATTTTCTTTGAAGGCTGCTTGATATTTCCATTATAGTCAACTTCCGTCTTAAAGCTCTGTGAAGGGTTTTGCTTGCTGTTATATTTTCCTTCAAATTGTCGTTCTTTCAATGCGCACACACTCGCATATTCGACGATATTTTTCTTCTCTAGAGAGTTGAAATAACACGACTTGTACTTACTTTGAGGGTTACTTTATATTTGCATTGTACTCAACTTCCGTCTTGAGCTCTGGGGCGGGCTTTGTTGATTTGTTTCCTTTAAATTGTCCTTCATTCAATGCGCCCACACACATACATTATATTACAGGTTATTTTTTTTTCTCTAAAGAGGGACAGGCGACGACAGACAACTTTTGAAGACGATAATGATCTCCACGTCGTGATCAAGTCCTACGAGACACCTGCTTCTTCCAATTTACCTTTGACGTGTTTGTCGTCCCACCTGACATGATGAACTAACTACTATAGTAGTAGAATCCCAATTTTGCAAAATGCGCCCTTTTACTTTCCACACAATGTCTATATTATCGAGATACTAGTACGTATACATGTAACAAGTAGTGTGCAAGCTTCCAGCCGAATAGTTGCAGATCGTGGTATAACAATAGGAGTATATACCCTAAATATAGGGGTGAATTCTGCACCCCAAATTGGGAGTTATATCTTGCCGATGTTCTTGTTAAATGGTATAAAACACCTTCAAAATATTAATGAAAGAATAGTGATTATTATTTTCTTTTATAATATGATGGACGTCATTGCCCTAATACGATAATTATGTGCCTATCACATCAGTGGGCCTACGCTACTATATGGTCATTGCCAATGCCACTATTTTCATCTGTTTTTTTATATCTAAAGCCCGGCGCAGACAGAACCGATTCGACCCGATCCGACTGGTTTTCAGTCAGGCTAGAGTCAGTTTCGCTCAGTCGGAGCCGATTCAACATGTCGAATCGGCCTCGAATGACCTCCGACTGGCTCTTGACTGGCAAAACCGGAGTCCTGAGGCAACGCATACTGAGTTAATCAGGCTGAAAACCAGTCGGATCGGGTTGAGTCGAATCTGTCTGCGCCGGGCTTAACATAGATGTTCTCCGAAGCCTGTTCTACTGTTTGTCTCAAAGTTTACTCTTGTAGATTTCGATTTCTTAATAATCATATAAATTATAAATGATTTATCGGATCTTGACACCAGTCCTTAAGTTGATAATTCATGAATAACATGTATGATGCCCGACATTTGTAGGTGTCATTTCCTGCCGCGGTGTGTTTTGTTTCAAGTTATTAGATTATCGTTTCGAACATTACACACGAAATGTTAGGTACTATACCTTGACATGCCCGGAAGGTATACGTTATAATGAATTTGGGTGATCTTTCAAAACATCACGTGTAAAATGTTAGATACTATATTTGGAAAGGGGACATAATAATAACAACATAATATGTCCTTTCTTGCCGCTTTCTGTTCTGTTTTATGATGACCGTTTCTAACATCACGCGTAAAAAGTTACCTACTTAACCTGGAAAAGCCTGCTGGCTATATAATAATGAGATACCACAAGATTTTGTGATGATCTTTCTTGCCGCTTCCTGTTTTTGGTTCATGATGATCTTTTTCGAACATCACATGTAAAATGTTAGCTACCTTACCTCGAAATGCCTGAAGGGTGTGTAATAATGAAATACCCTAACGTTTTTAGGTGACATGTTTTGCCTATATCTGTTCGTTTCATGATTTTGTTTCGAATATCACGGGTACAATGTTACCCACTTTAACATACCTTTGAATATGCCTGAAGGGTGCGTAATATAATGAAATACCTCTTACCGAAAAAGTCAATTCCAAACTGCCATCGCATCGAAATACAATCACCGATTCACTAGTAGATTGTCAACGGGCTTGTTCCCTCTCAATTGAGAAAAAAAAGGTCTCGATGCATTTGGAGGTAAACTTTCAACACTAATTCAAAATCCATCAAAGTCGAAGACCTTTTTTTCTTCAGTTTGTTTGTTTGTTGCTCTACTATACAAAATAAAAAAAGGGAATTGAATTAACATAAAACGGTGCTCTTAACTTTGTGTTGCATGGTATCATAAGATTGCACTTAACCCTCAGATATAGTCATGTATAGGATTGTAGCGATGCAGGAATGTCAGTTGTGGTATTGATAATGATCATGTCGTTTGGCTTATACATTTCTTATAGTTTGTTTAATTTTCTAGTTAAGAGATTATAATTGTTATGTTTCATTTAGTCATCGTGTTTCTCATATTTTGACCCAATCTATAATCGGTTTAAGAGAAGAAAGTATATACGCGTACCGATTGACCATAATGTCATGATGTACTTTATTTGTAAGGTTTAGAATGATGATACGTGTACCACAAAATAATGATCGTAATAAAAAATTAAAAAAAGCAACATCCAGTGCTCGCTCGTGTGGAAGGCCTTTCGGACCCTGGTGTGCCTGTTGAATCATTGGCCGATAATCCACTGAATAATCATAATCATAATCATAATGTCATCCCCAACTATTCGCATGCAGCTGCTCATTTTGGGGCTTACGTTTGCCATTGCTTAGCCTTTCAGGGAAAATGACCTCTTTTTTTCCCATCATTATACCAGGCGATGACAGTTTCCGGGCTCACAACAATGACTCTTCCCCTGACCCCTTCCCCAATCACCGAAACGTCAAATTAAATACACTTCCCCTTTCATCACGCGCCCTAATAATAATAACAAAATAACAACAACAACGAAGATGAACGTTTGTTTTGGCTTCCTCTCTTATCTCTCTCGCTTATCTTATTTTCAATAAGCCCCATAAATAAACATCATCCCGAAGATGTCACAAATCACGAGAGCCCAATCGATTTTTGGAAAGGTCAGGTAAACTTGGTGATGCGAGGTAACTTGACCCCCCACCCCACCTCCGCTTATTCATATCGCAATAATATATTTTCTTACTGTGGCCCGATGATCAGTCATTATATTCCAATCGATCGTGTAATCTAAATATTTTGTTTGTAACATTCGCATGAACATCGGACATGTTCATTGCGAAAATTGTGGTCGTTATTCAAAAAATATAGATAATAATGTGTTAAGAAACACTTACCTAAGCGTTAAAAATATGTATTTACCGAGGAACATGCACATGTATACATTTTTCAATATTGCAAATTGCGTCCCGAAGATGTCACAAATCACGAGATTGTAATCGATTGTAGAAAGGTCAGTTAAACTTGGTGATGAGGGAACTCGCCTTCCCCCCACCCCCCCCCTTCACTCCACCCCCTCCCTTTCACTCCACTCCGCTGTTACACTCCCTATGTGGTGAAAGTCAATTCACAACGCAATATTGATGTATATAACATTATCTTATCTGTAGCTTGATTATCACTCAATTGTTATGGAATATTCCAATCGATCGCTTAATTTATAATTGCGTTCCAGTGATTCGGGTGAACATCTGTCATGTGCATTGCGCATATTTTGGTTGTTATGCCAAATATAGATAATAATGTGTAAAGAAAAAACTTATCTAAGCGTTTGAAAATATGTATTTACCGAGGACCATTCACACGTATAAATTTTGTAATATTGCAAATTGCGTCGAAGATGTCACAAATCACGAGATTGTAATCGATTGTCGAAAGGTCAGGTACACTTGGTGATGGGGGAACTCGACCCCCCCCCCCCCCCCTCACTCCACCCCGCTGTTAATAGTGTTGCACTCCCTAAGCGGTTAAAGTCAATTCACAACACAATATTGATTTACAATCTTACTTTGGCCCGATTATCACATATTGATAATATTCCAATCGGTCGCTTGATTTATAAATGAATTCAGAACTAAAACTATTGGATGATTATCATTCATGTCCATTGTGTATATTTTGGGATATCATTTAAATATGTGTAATGTTTGTGTTTTGAAGAACGCTCACATATCATATCATGAGCGTTTGGAAAATTAATATTTACCAAAGAGCATTCGTACGTGTAAATAGAATTTACTATTACGAATCTAAAATACTAGAAATAATATTGTCGGTGGTACCTGTACACCAAATTATTCAATCACGAATATACGCCACGTGTCCGTTTGACCAAATCTCATCTTATCGTATTTCACACCCAAAAAAGAAAGACACAAGGAAGAGAAGAGACGAGAAGAGATTGGCGTTCATGTTCGTCCTCAATCTAAAATGCGCGCCGTCTAGCCAGCGGAACATTCAATGTCGAAGGACAGCTAAGGTGGTTATTTAAGTCCACCTGTCTTGGGGCTGGAGTGCCATGTATGTATGATCTCTACGGGGGATTTACAGTATCTATACGTAGAGGTAGAGTGTCTGGAGAAGGAATGAAGGGTGCAACGGGGGTGCAACACACTTGGCAGAAGCTAGAGTTGTATGGCGTGCTCGCGCTCTCGTGGCCGGAGACCACAGCAGCGCTCTCAACAGCGCCATCTGAACTTGATGATGATGACGTAGGGGTTAAGACGCTCTGCCTGGAGGCTCGTGTCGTCTTGTAACAGGAGAACCGTAGGAACAACCTGGGGTAAAAAGTGCAACCTATCGATCGCCATCGGCTTTATTTAACATTTAAAGGAGCTGGTGTGTAGCCAGGGTCATCCAAAATGGCTGAAAAGGAGGTATCCTTTTAACAAGTCCTCGGGGTGGTGGCAGCGAGGAAAATGTTAGAATTACCTCGAGGAAGGAGGAGGCAAATGACACCCCAATTGACCCCCATAATTATTGCTTTAACAATATTTTGTATTTATCAGAGCATTTATCATAACATTATTGAACATCGTATATTAAAAGAAACATGCCTTTGATTCTCGGAAGTCTTATCAAAGCGAGAACGAGAAATAACGAGTTGTAGCATTTGTCTTTTTTGGTGGATTAAGTTCAGCTTCCACCTTTCATGTTCTATAGGCAAACGATACACGGATACATGCTGCAATCTAACATATTAATTACGCTCGTTTGCACTGAGGTCAGGACTCAATCCATCCAGTTAAGTCTTTGATTTGTTCGCTCCCCCTTTGCTCTTTAAGATTGTCAAGATTGTCAAGATGGCACCGCGCATCCAATGAACGGATCCGAACCATCTTTAATTTCGCTCGATCGCACCGCATGGGACAAAATGACCAAAATAATCCTTCCAGTTAGTCTATGATTTGTCCGCTTAAACTGTTCCTAGCATCTAATCATCAATGTTAACCAGGAACATCAAGTACACAGATCACTTCTTCTCACGGTTATTGCCCCAGTAAAAACTGCACACCGATGGAAGTCGATGATAAAGTCCCGGTCACATATCACCGGATAGCGTAAACGGATTCCCGACGGAGAGTAACATTTTCAATCCGTTCGTATGCGTTTCCCGTCTGTTGCTTGTCAGGAGATGAACGTTGTTCTATCCGGCGGAAATGTTTGTGCATGCAGCAATGGAGACGACTTTCACCAGCGGATAATTTGATTTCGCAAATTTTCTATCCGTCGGGCGTCCGTTAACGCTATCCGGTTATATGTGACCGGACCTTTACAATGATGAGAAGGAATGTTGGGAATTAACCTGTTCACAACTATATTATGAAATCCCTGTATAGATAATACAGGGACTACCAAGTTCCCGTATAGGCCACGCATGGGTTCAGATTGTCGCCGGATAATTACGCGTGACATGATGCAGATAGTAGCCCGCGGGCCACTACACATCCAGCCCAGCGCACTTTCAAACTTAACTCTATTCATGTCAGATTTTGTATTGTAGCTTTATAAACAATGTCTGATTGTGTGTGTACAGTGTGTACCACTGGTAATGGATGAGTTAAATGTCTGCTGTGTTTATTGATGCTTCCACCTATACGCGTACATAAAAGCTGAAACTAATGATTCCGCGAAAATAGTCCAGACAAACTATGCCGTTGGATTAACCTCCTAATGTGAGAGTTGTCCAGGAAAACCATCAACAAATTTTAAAAGAAAGAAAGAAAAGAAAACTCACACGCTTGTTTGTGATTTAGCGTTATTGGAGGAAACGTTCAATTAAAAGGATGTTATCATCATCGCCCCAAGTTATACTTTATATGAAAGGCATATCACATGACTGTTCAGACTCACGAATAGTCACGTTCAAAACTTATAGCTAATTCGACTTTAGTACATGATATAAAGTCAAATTAATTGTTGAAATCACCGTTGTTTTTGGCGAGGATGCATTTGTAAAATAATTTTAATGCAAATTATGTATTTAATAAGTGGACCGTGTTTTGGCCAACTTTTACTTTTAAATACACGTCAATTTAATATTCGAATGTGTTAAACCTATCCCCCGTCAAGATCTTGCAATTTCTGAAGAGTTGACACACGGAACATTTTTTATTTATCACCTGACTTAGTAAATACAGTACATGAGCTGCCATGTAATATTGTTGGATATTACATGGCACTGTTACATGGCAATCAGATGATAAAACAGTTGTTAACTTTGCTGTCGGGAAAATCATGGAATGTTCCCCTCGGGAATTTAAAATGCTATTTCGTGAAGAAAATAAGTCCCTCGACTACGTCTCGGGACTTATTTACTCTTCCCTCAATAGCATTTAAAATCCCTCGGGAGTGGAACATTCCGTGCTTTTCCCTCCACCACCAGTTAACAACTGTATAATAGCGCATAACACATATTAAGCAAAATTGCATGTCTCTATACATGCGCTTAGGGCATGCGCTTATAGGCCAGTGTTTTAACATCTCATGTAGATAGCGAAACCTAGGTTGATGGGGCTATGTATGAATGTATGTGTCGTATGAAATGTTGTACTTTATTTCAAACTATAAAGAGTGTCTCCTTTTACACGCGACGTCTTTTATGCTGTATGTTTATTGAGTAAATGTGGTCCTTTGGTGTTTATGTGTGAGTGTGTATGTATGTATGTGTGTGTGTGTGTTTTTAATTTGTATGATTACATGTATTTTGAAGGAATAAACCACAAAACTAATTTTTTTTAAACGCACGCGTTTAGGTGTGTGAATGTGTGTGTGTTTGTAGGGCGTATGTGTGTGTGTGTCTGTGTTTATGTGCGTGTGCTTTCATACATGCGCAATATACACGTGATTGGTAAAATCAGTTTATTCAATTCAAAATGGCCAACACTCATTGGTTATTCTGCTTAAGAAAATCTGACACTGTAACTAAATAGTCCTCCTGTCCAGAAGCATTATTTTGTTCAACTTGGGATATTTTGCCACTTCCTTGTCGATGGCAATCACGTAAATTTACTTTTCAATTTCATTCCAGTCTGGGAAAGGCTAAGAAAAACAGTAATTATATTCCATCCCGGCGCACATGGGTCCGCGAATATCTATCTCGCCCCCGATATCTCGCCCGGATCCCCTGCAGGTATTTACATTTAATTCGGTGTCATTTGATTTCGGGCATGCTCGGAGTGGCAGGATAAGGTCAAGATAGAATTCACCCTGTTAGGGTTCGATGAATATTGGATAAAATCGTATTATATATTAGCGAGTGCTGTCAGGTGGTGGTGATATGACCACATGACTAGTAGCGAGCGCAACCATTTCGCGTGGGAACAAACGTATGCGATATTTTGCGCCGCGAGGCGTTTCTCTCTTGGTATATAGATAGGCAAGTAGAAATGTCCAGATTTCTAAAAATTATAAATTCCGCTTTTCAAAAGAGATTTAAGACTGTTACGGGTTCGATGAATATTGAATAACAACGTATAAGTCGAGTGGTGTCAGTTTATGATATGACCACGTGACTAGCGCAACCATTTCGCATGGAACGTATTCTGCGCTGCGTGGCGTTTCTCTATCGGTATTACTTCATATTATAGGCTATAATAATATTATGGACAAGACTTGTGTTCAGTTTTCGTAGACTACAATCAATTACCGTGGAATGTTCACAACTTACTCAGAAGAAGACATGAAAGACCATTCATCATATTTTGCACATGTCAACAAAGTTATTAGATTCCTATTGCTACAGTGATATAAAATCTCACGGCACATCCGTAACGTACAATGATACGTACATTTAGTTTCTTCTTTAAATCCACTGACACTGTATCTCATGTTTATTTCCCGACCCCTTCAAAATCTCAACTCCCACGTTTACTCACCGATGCATCCATGCAGCCATCCTCACAGAGAGCAAATATACACATCGCAAATAGAGCAGAATAACCCTTGAAGAAACAATTTTCCGCTCGCTGTTTGAAGAGAAAATGTTGACTTGGAGCACTCTCTTAAACAAGTTTCTAGATATACGAGGTTCTGTTCTTACGAGTAAAACAACATTGAAGGCTTTTACGCGCAGTAATTAACTGTGAAACAATATTAACTTGGTATATAGGTGGCCGGTACGTTTATTTCTAGATTGAGTCATTTACTCGGACCCTTCTGCTGCCATTTTAATAAGATTGAAGACAATTGTTTACTTTTCCCCCCTTCTTCATACACTTGATACCAAGTTTTTTCTCCAGCCTGCGTAAAAAACCTTCTTTGCTTCAACAATTTTCAAGAATGCGTTTAATGCTAACTTGCTCAGACCTTTTTTGCTGCCATTCTGATAACGATGCACACTTAACTTATATGAATGAGACAATAGTTACTTCGTAATCGATGACTAATAGTAAATGCACATTCTTATATTTAAATATTTATTAAAATCATATTCTTCATAATTACAGTAATAACTGCATAATTTATCTTCAGTTGCATCGTAATTTATTAAATCCATACGCCTAACGCCCTCTTTATGCTTACAGTTAATAAAGACCCATTATCGACAGCAGCAGCATCAACAGCAATCCGCCACTTCTATTTTGTTCTCGCGTCGCCCGAATCGGGAGCATAATTTCCCGTTTTGCCAGACTGCCACTGGCGTTATACCTACTACAAATTTGAATCGACGCCTCCACTTTAAAGGAATCTAGTAACATTACAAAATCCCCCAAAAAACTTTTCTTGGAACTCGAGCGGTTCTTACGATTACATACCTTGTTGAATTCGTATTATAATAGAAGCATGGGATAGGTTTTTTTTTTTTTCAAAATATCTCTTTTGTTATTAAGATATTCATGATTAATGTGTTCGGACTTAGAATTCTCCATGTGAGAATTTAAACTGTGGACAAAGCGAATGCATTTTTTCATTTTTGCTCATGTCATATGACATTAATTTACCACGGAATTTTCACACATCACTCAGTGGACATATCAAACCTCAGAAAACACATCCTATCAACTCTTCGTCAGTTTTTGCACATGTCATGTCAACAAAGTTACTAGATCCCTTTAACATGATGGGATGGAAATGGCGCTTTCCATGAGGCGTTCATCATCATTGTTCATTGCATCTCGATCTGATCTGATAATGTTCCCCGAATTCCTCCCACTTCCTCCTACCTCGAGGTAATTATTATCTGCTTTTGCAATCTAATTGCCCCCTCCAGGGACTATTATCCTTTTTGATATTTGTATACACAATAATTTTCGATGGCCTTGAAGTCATAATTATTATCATCAACATTAATTTATTAAAAAGCGTGATTTTACGAATTGTTCTTCTGTTGTTTATATACTGATAGGCTTGTTTTTTGTTTTATGATGTGTGTGAATCATATGAGACTAGTACTTTTAAAATCTGTTATAACCTTTATATTTACAGACTCTCCCTTCCCCACCCCTTAATAACAGTAATTATCATCAATTCTGCAGTCTGCATTCGTATCCTCGCCAATAGCAAGTGTATTTTCTTGGTATATTAATCCTCATTTGCAATGACCATGAAGATATAACTTGCCAATATTAGTAAAAGTCTGATGATTTTTAATAACGAGCTTTTCAGGGTTTTTTTTCTTGATGACTTGTTTTTCATATGCGTGAATAATGTCTCATAAAAAATGCAATATCTCTTCTCATTATTTTACTGGTAAAATTAGAATTTAAATGCCGCTGCATTCATTCTTCCCGTAATTATTATTATCAATCTGACTTCTATTATCAGCTCATCCATTCCTTTTACCCTATTTGCAACTTTCTGTAACCATTCTGTTACAAAAAAGGGTATTATGGAAAGGGTTAAAGGGGACCACCAGGCAAAGAACAACACATTATTATATGTTTTGGTACCGTTTTGTGATATCAAATAGATACCCAACATTTTACAAAGGGTTGTGTAATTCATAAACAAAGCAATTAATTTCCACCACTTACGGAACCACTACTATTTCCTGGTTCCGAACGGGCCAAACATTTGCGCGTGCGCCAATGCTATTCACGCATACGTTGGGAGACAATAGAATCCCGGGCGATTCGTTCGCTCTGGACAAAGTAGTCTCGTAAATGCAGACCCATTAACGCATGCTTTAGAATGGTGATGCGTTTTCCAATTATATATATTTTTTCTGTAAACATATTTGTGTGAACTTGTTGATGGAATGGAATACTAAAGATGTTACCTTTCATTTATAAGAATATTATGTTTGGGTGGTGGTACCCTTTAACTTTGTAAGGGTCGAGTAGCATCGTAGAGCTCTAGACTTGTTTAGATAAGCGGACAGCGATGTTTACGGGCCGACTCCGAGCATGCCAGTAATTATAAACTGTTAAGTAAAAGGTACGTTTGATAGTTTGTAATGAGTATCTCATGGGACGATGCGTTTGAGTGAGGACCCAGGGTAGAAGGATCGGCGACCTATGCTTGGTGGACATGGTTCTGCATTTTATCTCCCCCAATACGAATTCCAACGAGCACGTTTTTGTACCGAGAACACTATGATAAGGTAAAATGTACGTTGATAGTTTTTAATGGGTAGCTCACGGGTCGATACGTGAGGTTCCTATAGGTGAACATCGGGGACTTCTGCTTGATGGACATGGTCGTGCATACATACAGGGTTCTTACAGGGCCGGGAAAAACCTGGAAAGTCATGGAATTTGACTTTTGAGTTTATCCAGGCCTTGAAAGTCAGGGGAAAGTGTAAAATGAACTCATAGGTCAAGGAAAGTC
This sequence comes from Echinarachnius parma, assembly GCA_037951105.1. Lineage (NCBI taxonomy): Eukaryota > Metazoa > Echinodermata > Echinoidea > Clypeasteroida > Echinarachniidae > Echinarachnius > Echinarachnius parma. The sequence goes on along the minus strand of JBAMJV010002385.1, from coordinate 68,548 downwards.
ATGGAATTGCGATCTATAGACTAAATACTGCAATGTATATAGGCCAATCTTTTCACTTACACGTATAGTGCACAAGTTCGTTGCAAAAAAAGTTTTGAAAGAAGTCAAAGATCCTTGTTTACCGTGGTGAAAAGTCGTGGAAAAGTCATGGAAGTATTAATGCATCCGGTGTATAATGTAATGTTTTAAAGGGACAGTCCCTCTATTACAAAACGTCGTGAACAGTTTCCAGTTGACGGATGAGGATGAATGTAACACACACACAAACAAATCAGATCGAACAGCCCTGTAATTTGGATTCTACGAAATCAATGAAAAAAGAATGCGTCCCTTCATCAAACTATATATCGAAAAAGAGTTTAACTGATTTAGCATAATATTACGATAATATTGTATATATTCTTGTAAAGGTATTGTGAAGCCGATATTTGTAAAGGTATGTCACGGGAAAATCTCAAAAATTAAGAATACATAATAACAATTGTAGTCAGTTTAAGCGAGGTTTGGTTATTTTGTACAGTATTCGGTCATGCCATTGTTATATATGCGCGGGTCACGTAGCTAGCGCGGGTCACGTAGGGGTCACGCATAGAGTTGTGGTACTCCGTGGAATCCGTGTACGAACTTCCTCACTGGGTGAATATACATATAGTGCACAATTAACCGTTGGACGATGGTTTATTAGTTTTAGCGCTATAACTCCACGAAAAAGAGATTTCAAGCCCTATTTTTTTTCAGGCATGCTATTAAATGACATTTTCTTTCATATAAGACAATAATCTCGCAACTTTTGAAATTTGGCTTGCAAAAGAGGGGCTATCCCTTTAAGTCCATGTATTTTTGTAATTTGTTATTTATCGACAACAACACAAAAAAACAAAAGACTTTAAGGACGCACATCGTCTACAATCTAAGCTCTCTTCATTCCTTCATATACCTAGGGTACCTGGCAGAAATCGGCTTTCGCGCCAAAAGTCGCCGAAGGCAACTTTCTTCTCGTGATGATATAAATTATTCAACTCCTCTATTCATCCTCCCGGCGATTTTACAGCTCAAACGTTGGAAATCAATTTCAATATCTCCCCGGATCGTGACCCGTAGGTTTTTACGAACGCTTGCACGTTTCATCTCGAGACTTTCAAGTATAGTTGGATAAGTTCACCACAAAGTGATTTTCTTTTTGGAAAAAAAAAAAAAAAATGAAAGTTGTGATATTTGATCCATTCCCTTAGTTCAATATCCTACTGGTAATTGGAGTCCGGTCAAGTCAACGAATAAAACATTATGTAGTGACGGGCAGGTATATATTATAAAGGAGAAAATATAATAAATAGATATAACAAAGCCTGAAGAAACCAATTTCTTAATGTCATGTCCACTTGAGTTATCAATACTCATAATTATCAAGAATCATCTGACGGTTTATGCATGAGGGAGGATACCTGACACACACGCAATACATAATTAAACAAGTTTATCCATTCAAATGAATTCTAATTCATAATTTTTGAAACCCAAAATCAAAACATTTATGTGTTGCCATATCAATTAATAATCATAACATTAATGAATGTGGGAAGTTTCCTGACATGCATGCCGTATACATTTTAATGTCACCAAGGCATATAACATGTATATTCTTTCCAAGGAATTGGTAAGGGATGTTCTCAACATACATGTAGAGTAATTTCATCTCATAATGTATTGTCAAATACATTTATGTGTTTTGTTTAATTTATTGTAATGGCCACCTGAGTTATGAGTGACCACAGCAATACATTCCTTTCAATTTATTGATAAAGGGTGTTCCCCAACACGCGGCTAATACATTCTTATCACACATTTTTTTGTCGAATACATTCATGTTATCTTGCCCGGGGTACATCCAAAATCAATTAGAGGTTCGCCCAAACCCCTTTCCAGATTGACGTCACCATATACAACTTAAAGTAATTATTCGGTATTTGCATTAACTGGTAACAAATAGTTCACGGGTGGTTTTATTGCATTTAAACGGAAAGGAGCTTTAAGTTGGCTTATCACGCTTCGCCCCCAATTGACGGTGCATTTTTATCATAAATTAATTCCAAATGTGTGTGTTCGTACTCGTAGGTGGTTTATAATTAAATTCCGTGCGAAAGTAGCTTTAAGTTGGCTTAGCACGATTCGCCCCCAATTGACGGTGCATTTATCATGTTTATCATAAATGAATTCCAAATGTGTGCATGCGTTTAATAATTGGCTAGCGATATTGTCGCATGCATGAGTAATTCTGCTCGCGTCGTTTCGACATTCTGGGTTATTACGTGATTATTTTGATTACCATAAGAATAATTTAACTATTTGCATCAAGCTTGTTTTTCACCATATTTTATTTATCGTACATTGTACATTATTCTCACAAAAATATCAATGTAGACATGGTAAATGTAATTTGTGTCTTGATGACATTATTTTTTTCTGCAAGAAATTCTCAGTATCTTTAACTTTTGTATGTGGCATGTTATAACTCCAGAATCCTCATTATATAGACAGTGGTATCCCATGTTGATGTCACGCATCAGTTCATACGAGTTAAATTTATTGGCGACTCAATATTTAATAGAAAAGAAGACCCTTTGTGAAATGTATTACCAAACGACGGTGCCGTAGTTTTCAATTATTAAAAAGAAATGATAAAATATTCGCATAATTATACACTCAGCAGATACCATTTCATTTGTATGTTCCAATGATCCAATACATACCCACCCCTAAAGCACTTACGCTATTTTCGTCTTGACTTGAAAAAGTCACGAACGTTTCGTCTGAATCTTTACTGCGTTTTAGTTTATCAAGCCTCAATTTCTGACATTTTCTTCGGGGGATATATATACCCGTTTCTCCGAAATATCTTGTAACTTTATTTATGGTATCAAACCATTTGCAGAAATAGCCTTTTATATCGAATCCCTTTTTACGATTCGATTTGATGTTTCATACCCACGATTCCAATAAAATTATTGTGATTTCGTCTAAAGCTTTGCTGTCTCTTTGGTTCAACAGTCGTCTGTTTCTTTTTTCTTGGGGTTAATCCAGTTATTTGAAATATATTTTACTTCCATTATCAGAACGGCTTAAATATTGCAGAGTTTTTTCTCTGTCCCACCGTTTTTGGGAATCGATTTGATGTATCACTCTCATACCAACAAATTTCGTAATGTCCCCCGTTTCTATAATGTTCTCGAGATTGATTTCTTCAATATTCTTCGAAATCTGATTTATGTTAAACCATTGCCTACGGGAACTGGGTATGCCGTTTTATGAACTATATGGGATTTGCAAAATCTAGTAGGAAACATGTTAATATTTACATAAGTGTAAAGATTTTACATTTGCAGAAATAGCCTTCAACAATTCCCTTGGGAGACAGATATTTCTTTGTTTCTCATCGAAATGTCTTCCTTTTTTTGTTTCATATATAAAGGCAATTTATAGAAAATATCCTTTTACCGATTGTCCAATGTCCCAGCGAATTTGGTTTTCGACTTTAATACTTGATGTATCTTTGGCAACATGACCGACGACGCTATAGATTCTGCATCGAGAGGAACGGTTTAGACAAATATTTATCTCTGAGGGATTTTGAAGAGCGTCTAGGGGCGAAGCTAAGGAGGCGGTAGGGGGTCAAGGGGAAGTAATTACCCCCCCCCCCCCCATGCCCGTTCATTGCACATCCCGTTACCACTATACAGTGACCAGGCTTATACATTTCGCACAGATCGGACCGTGTTCGAAACCTATATATTGATAGGCTTTGTCTCTCGGATGGTGATCGTAAATGGCGGTCGCAGACGTGAATATACAAGATTGATTGAACGCAAATAACCAACCAAACCTCCCGTTTGCCAACAAAAAATAAACAGTAACAAATGTTGGTACATGCTACCCCCTTTTTGGAATACGTCTTGCTCCTCCCCTTCTCCCCGCGCCAATTTGAGTTGAAAATTTGCTGGGCAACGTTGGAATGACATTGGTTTCTACTTTTCTTGAAAAAAAGAAGAACAAGAGCCCTGAAGTTTAAAATGCATGTCAGGCAGGATTTAATGATATCCCGTACAGCGATTGTATGTTCCACAGTTCGATAATAATAACACTATATTTTGTTTATGTGATAACTTGTTTCACATGAAACGCAGATGTTGTTTTTAATTATACGTGTTAGCGCGGGAGATTTGCATACTTTCGTTGAAAATAACAATCAGTATGTGCACACGTTGCAGAAATTAATGATGCTGGGTGATTTGTAAACACGATATAGTATTCGTTACTCGTTTGTTATTAATAACTCAGACAGCCCACCGGTTGTTTATGAGAGCGCGTCATAACATTGGCACATTTTATGGTTCTTTGACAAAATTATGACCAGCGTGATTTATGTTTCCTTTCCCGAGATGCGTTTTTATCAACAACAATGAATTTGGATGTTGTATTATAGGTTTCCATAGTTGATGAGCAAACTGTGCTCATGACCATTGCTTTTAATTACACGAACATAAAGTTCAAGGTGTAAGTACGCATCACACTATGAACACACTCAATACACGGTGAACACGCTGTGGAACATACATGTATCACAATGTTCTCACAGTGTGTTCACAGTGTGTGTTCAGTGTGTTTATAGTGCGGTGAATGCGGACACTGTTCACACATTGAAACACCACTGTGTTACAATGTGTGAATAGTGTTCATAATGTAATTCACAATGAGAAACACAGTGTGTTCACACATTGTGTTCACAATATATTACCGCACAGTGAAACACAGTGTGGTCACAATGTGTTCACACTGTCACACACATGTAATTTATGTAATGCCCATGCTATGAAACACATCGCATGTATCATGTTATCCACACTGAAACACACTGTGAAACACAGTGTGATCACAATGTGTTCACATGACTGTTCCGGTAGGGCGGTCTGTTTGACCCTGATTTCATCAATGTTACGGCCACAGGTAGATGGCCAGCGCGGCGATTGACCGCGGACTTAATATCTTACTTAGATCCGGTTAATAATTTAAGTGAGTATTAACTCTCCCGATATTAATCCCTGTAGCAGCTATCCCGTCCTTATGTATGCTGGATGCTTACTCGACTTTATTTTACATGATAAATCCGATTATATTGTTGCTTTTAGAATATATTTTATAGATATTTATTACTTATGTATACGATTTGCATTTTGTTCAAGCATTTATTCTCAATTGACCCCAGCCCGAGTATTTTCAAATCCAGTCATGAACAGGTTAATAACGCTCATAAAATTCATAAATGCGATTGCGAATCAATTTTATATACGGAATATGCTCTTTACCCTAAAAGTAAAAGCGTAATCCCATTCAAGGCACTTAGGGTAGGGTATGGAATATGAAATTCAAATTTATTTATATCAGAACCAATAGAAACGAGCAATTTCAATTCAATTGTGGCACACGACCACTTCTATCTATAATATATTGGTCAGTTCCCCATTTTCTGAACTAGTTTTGCCCATAATTTCATAACCAAGATTTCGTCTTGCCAAGATATCCCTATGGTAGTTAGGAAAACAATGTGTAAAAATAAGAGGTAACCATTAATCCATGGTTGAGTGACCACACATTACAGACAAAATAGTCATATTTCAAAATTCGCAAAAGTATTATCATTACAAATTATTGAGAATTGGAAAAATTTAAAAATGCACTGTTTTACAATTGCAATTAATGCATTTTACCACATGTGCCATAACAAAATCAAAATGAATGGAATATCAAACAGCATTGTTTCATAAACCATGATCAATGCATTCCGCCACATGTGCTGATTCACAACAATGTACAGCAATTATCGGTTATGAAATTATGGGCAATTGCTTAGGGGGTAAGTTACTTTTTGTGTTCGGTTTAGTTCCTTTTTAAATGTCTCGCGATAGCGTCCGTCTATTTAGATACAAACTAAAGCACCTGCTTCCATTGTCCATGTTGTGTTTTCACAGATACGTAGTATTTATTCAGATAATTCAAACTGGAGGGCTTAAACATACTTGTCTGTGCGCCAATATAGAAGAAAGATTTTTTTTTAAAGGAACTACAGCGTCTAGATGGCCTAATTTTCACAATTCGGCTCTCTATATGTAATTTTTCCCGAAGAAAAGAATTTGGCAGTCATTTCTCATGAAATCAATCAATTTTGGGGTAATTAGTAAATATCTTATTGTCCTGGGAACGCCCCTTTTAAATCTCCAAAATGTGACGTCATCTAAAGAACGGACTAATGAACTAAATTCTGTAGATGACGCGTCATGACGTAAGCCAATGAATTGTCAATCACATGTCGATCACGCTGCCGACTCCGGACCCTAAATGTGGGTAGGGCGTAAACTGGCTGCTAAGTGAGATTTGGCATTAGAAAACTAGTCTTAAATCACTACTGGGTTTATTTTCATGGATTTTTTTTTCGGCAGACCTATGTTTCAAGTCATACTATGGAATAAGTGTCAAAGTACGTTGTATTCTTTAGGTCATTTAATGTTAACGAGAATTTGTAGGCTCGATCGTTTTTTGTCAAATAATATATATTTTGTTACAGTAATTGGGAGTATTTCATATTCACTCTGCAAGGCTGGTTTGTTTTTGCTTTACAGTTATATTTATTATTATACGTTAGTGTATATATACATTATACTAGCACAGTAACATTCCATGAAATCTACATGCATCTGCGTCTGAGCAAGGAGGTATAAGAGAGTAACCTCCATGGTTTGAGGATGATGGGAACAGATGGCGTATAATAATGCTCCTAATAAACCCCGCCAGGTATACTCAAACCCATTAGTACCATGACTACCATTTGCGCAAACCACTGAACGGATCCTTCGCTTCAACAATCGGGTTATTTCGATGTAAATGCCAAGACCAGACTGGCTTTGTAAAAGAAATCTTGTAAGGAGGATTAGTCGTGACATTTAAACTTGTTCCCATACTACATTTTGCAATCCCCAAAGGTTTTATGCTGGTCATATTATGTTCTCGCAGGAAATAAGTTTAAAAATGGGTGAATGAAAGAGAAATGCACATCGACTAACTCGACCATCTTATGATGGCGTAGATGGGGTGGTTGGGGTGCAACCACATCCCCCTCCATTTGGGGGAGATTGGTAAACAAATACAATTAATACTTTTATTTTTAGCCCAGGCTGCCTCCCTATAATAAATGATTATCCTTACCCTGCTCTTTAGCATTTTGTTTGAAAAGGTAGAAGTGTAATTCCCCAACACCATTGATGACAATAGGAAAAGGGGTAAGTATTGCCCCCAAACAAAAAATGAATAGATAAGACGCCATACAAACAGGACGAAATAAACGCAAACTTCATATCTACGAAAGACGAGACAGAATTTTGTCAAATTCAAATAAATCACAAAATATCGATGGAAGATTGGACAAAATGTACTTGGCTTTGATTAAATACACTTGAACTATGTATCTCATATATATCATTTATGGTGAGCATCTTCCATGTCAGTTTGCGTTGTAAAATAGGTTCAGTCATGATTGTATTAATGTACAGTCATGTACGTGTATGTCTCGCGGTCGATACCGTAGTAATGAGCTTAGTTCGAGCATGGTGTACAAGACTAGTGGCTAGTGACGGAATCGTTAATCAAATTGATTGATTAGAGCTGAGCGCCTTAGTGCATTATAATATAGCATACCTTTGGCCAAGATTGTAGCTTATCTATTAAAGAGAGGGGGTAATGGGGAAGGGGGCAGGCTGCCCCTTTTGACAATTTCCCCTCCCCTCCCCTCCCCTCCCCTCCCCTCCCCGTGTTTCTAACACACGTATATGTGCATGTACATGACTATAGAGAGCCGAGTTGCAAAAGGCGTTAAATCCAATTTGTTCACATTTAATGAAATGCACCTATTTACTGATTTAAAGGAAAGCTTAGTGCTGTATTTAGCCAACTGTACATAATTGCAGAGAGCCGAGTCACACAAGTGAAGGCGTTTAATCCAATTTGTTCACATCGAATGAAATGTGCATATTTTATCTGAAATATATGAATCTTAAAATGCTGGCTTGTTTGGCTTACTGGAACTGATGCAAGCAAGACTCCTGTCATCCCACTTGTATATTTACCCGTTGGTATCACTTATACTTATATTTATATTCCCCATATTCCGTGTTTGATATTAAAGACAGTGCCTATACATACTTGTGGATTATAGACGATAATTATAAGAGTGCTCAATGAATATTATATACTAATCCACCATCTCGTTTTAAAACCCATTAAAAGTGGAATTATTTTCCGAGTACGCTTTATTATTAATCACCATTACAACGTCGCTAGAATTGATTCATTAGCATTGTCCCAATTAAACAGATGTTTATATGAGTGTTTTCGCCATCACTCAATTGTTTGATATGCACATCATTTTATAATTAGTAACTATATCTTATGGAATTCGCTTGTCGATCACGCATTTCAATATCCATCTGTCTTCATTATTTTAAAATAAATGGTAAACCACTTGTCTGCGTTAATCTGACATGCGATATATGGAATTGATAAATATTGATGTATATTTCACAAATTAATGGAACCCATTAACGTCCAAATCATTTCCGATTACTGTTGATTGATCACCATGGCAACGTCATTTGAGATAATATATCCTCGTCAAACACAGATGTTGTTAAGAAGAACAACAGATAAACCTGTCTTAGCGGCCACCTGTATATAGTAGCCGAACTGCCTTTAGTGGCCACAAAAAGTGATCCCCTGCAGAAATATACAATGTAAATGAACATGTCCAAGGCATAGAAGACATCTATATCTACATGGTGGCCAATTTTTTTGCTCCCCTTACTAGGTGGTCACTATACACAGGTTTGACTGTTTGTGTTTCCAAATTGCATGGTCTTGCTACGTTTACAATTTTACATACTGCATTTTATTTTTTGTATGCGTCTTACCTAATAAAAATCAATCACTTTTAGTGTATAATTATTATATTTTCAAATTCCAAGTTTAATTTCGTTCTCTTCTTCAAATTTTGTAAACTGCTTAATACAATGATATTTTGTGTTAATTGACAATCGAAATAGGGCGTAAACGATTAAACATGTACTGTACCACTGCATTACTTTACAATTATAGAAATATATCACTTCGCACGAACACTTCCTATTTTATTTAGATGTATAAATACATAAATCGTAGAGACACTTGATTTTGCAAGTATACTTTACACGTACAGTACATGTACACATCTTTAGATTATACAAAAAATATCGCTCCTTCCGTGTACACGAACAATCATTATAAAGGGAAGGATCGTTTACGTTTCAATCGATAGCTGTTCTTGGATTGCAAATATTGATGTGAAATTTGTTGTATTACCGAAACAATAATTTGCTAAATAATTATTGATATACTCGTGTCGCACGTTTAAGAGGCCAGATTTCACGAATCGTCACGTACTTGCGTAGATGAGCGATATATTCATGAACACACATCGATATTTGTATAATACGTATTGATTTCAAGGCCCCCTGCTTATAATAAGTACCAAAAACGAAACGTTGCTTATTAAAACCTGTTTCCTCTCAGATATTTAGCATTCACATAGAGTAAATACATTGAACATCACGTTCTAATTGGCAAGTCATGGTGTGCTGGGGGAAATGTGCAATTTCGCACAGCCGTTTTCTCGTATTATAATTATTTACTTGTCTCTTTTGTTTAGTTTTTGTCATCTGGTATATATAGACAATCATTTTCTTATGTTTGGTTAGTGTTAGTAACATTTCGATAGCAAAATATGAATATGACATCAGATAGCTTCAAGTATTGCATGTTTATCTTGTTTTAGATTCTGGTGTTTCGATATTTTTTCCTTTTATATCTGGAAAATTTGTATGTAAATTTGTGATATGGTATAAATGTGGTGCGAGTTATCATAACATTAGCCTAATGGTCTAAGGTCTAAATAAACATGAACAAAAAACATCAAGAAATCATACGCTGTATGTACTTATTCATGTACACAACAAAAAAGACTAGGCAATTTTCTCGTGACCATGCTTGAAATCATAATATTGTATGATCCTCGTGTTTCGAGTCGAGGTATTTTAAATATAATAATGATTTAGAGGATAATCAAGAGTAATTGGAATTATTGCGAGAACATGTAATTATAAATTTCTATTTTGTTATCACGTAAAGCCGGTAAACGTTCGCAGTACGCTCGTCAAACGAAATGTTATATATGCTCATCTTATAATAATAATAATAATGGTATTTTATTCAACAAAATGTCACATTCACAGCTACAAGCTGATTTATTGCAGTGTCATTTGCAACAATATTTACAAACATGGAAATAACATTAATGAACTCACGAGGTATAAAGAAAGTTAAGAAACCTTAATATATTATATACAATAATTAGAGAAATAAATCATAATATACCTGAATAGTATCACAAATTAGGCATGAATACTAACGAAAGACAGTAAATTATATTATTATTTTGTATATCGATTAATCAAAGCACGTTTCTCAACAAAAAAAACATCAAAATGTCGATTAAGAGCGGGGTTTTACTTTAGAATGTATGCCTCTATAAATAAAACCCCACCTGCCTCGTCTTCGATTTACATAGACATAATTATATTGAATCGAAGAGAGTAATTCTAAAAGGTGGCAATTCCACATAAGTAAATTTGGAGAAAGCCTGCGACATGACACGTATCCTTTCATAGGAAATACTTAGTTGTTTTTATTGCGTTATTTTTGTTTCAGTTGGTTACTATTTGGTAGTATTCCTGATTAAATTCATATATTTTACAGGTACCTAGCATATTAATGTATTTATATTGTCCGATCAATGTTCATGGCGATTGGATTTAGCGCTGTTTGGAATTAATAATAAATAATAATGTTTCGATTTATATAGCGCCTAATATGATTGATACTCATCTCTAAGCGCTTTACAATATTAATCGCTTCAATTTACTAAACAAAAAAGGAAGTGGATACGTAGAAAACTCGATTCACAACTTTCCCTGCGAAATTGTTTTCTTTATATTCGTGTTTTCTGTTTTGTTTTGCTTGCGTGTTTAAATCTTGTCAAGTTATTCAAATACCCGGTCCTAAATTAATTGTACAATTCGATAGTTGGAATCTACTTTGCATGCATAATTACTATGTCGGGTAAACCTCGCGTAAATAGTTATAAAGTTCACAGGAATGATACGCATACATTTTCCAATAATGATAGCATATCGGTCTATAGTGCATTAAAAGCACTTTCATCAAACATGAACTTTCAATCAACTTTTACGAACGTTCATGATTTTCTTTTTCAATTTCAAGATCGATGTGTAGGCGTATCAAAAGTGTATTTCCCATCCGAAATGTCAGACACATAGGTGGTGTGTTGTTCATTCACGTTCTTTAATATGGTGTGTCAGAAATCAGAAATGGAGAGATGATAAAAACATACGCATGTCTAGCGTTTTACAAGAGTTTTTTTTTTCTTCTTTTCATTTTCATGTGATTTCAGTCAATGGCTAATATCAGACTGTCCCTATATAGATTATGAATATAATGTGTATACAAATACAAACTAATTAAATAAAAATATTTGCAATAATACGCACAAGATCAATTATTGTCTCGAATTCCTAAGATCATTGTGTATCAGGGTTTGATTAACTCGACATTCCAGCTACCACTGGATATTGAGTTGTAATAGTAAATATATTAATTCTTGTCCAGAACAAAACTGTCGCTTAAAAATTTGCATGTGGGTTGATCATTTACATTTTACGTGTTATGTCGGAAACGGGAAGACAATGAAATGCATGAATAGCGGTCTCCGAGGAGCTATCAGATTTCTCGAGCATGTCGTCGGTCACGATAGTGTCGAGTAGCTTATTATCTCCTCGCCTATCTCTCAGTGGCGAAGTGTCTCTTCCCACCCTGTAAGAAGTCAAACCCCTCCCTTTATGCCATTGGAGTTACACTGTTAAAACGCTGTGTAAAAAAACGCTGTGTAAAAAGGGTTGTTAAATCTTTTCATACAGCTTTAGGTGTAGCATGATAAGTTGTATGAAGAAGGGTTGCGTGAAGCGGCCATTGTTGATGCAAAGCGTTGATGAAACGTGTTAAATCACGTGATAGTTTCGACCGCAAAATCACCGCGTCAAAACCTCTTTTGTCCCTTCGCAAACCAAGCGAACCGAGATAGCGCAGTCGATAGAGAGTGAGACTTATAACCCAAAGACCCCCGGTTCGAATCCTACCCTTGCCGCTTTTACATCTTGTTTTGTATTTGCTATTTCAAAAACGGGATTGTTGAAATTTATTCTAAACAACAGTAATGTTGTAGAACAAATTAAAACAACAGTCTATTCATCCAACAACTCAAGAATAGACATTTAGTGTTCAATATATCCCATATTTCATAACATTGACATATTTCTAAACCCTATATTTGAATAATGTTTCATTTTGATTTCGTTTTTATTTTATTTTTTCAGACAAGCAAAGACGAAAGTATGGGAGGAGTTCCAACTCAGCATCAACCGTTACGAAGTCTATTCATCCAACAACTCGAGGATAGACAGCCTTATGCAGTACCTACAGACACAACCGCTGTATGAAGTCGGTGAGTTAGCCCCTTTGATAAGGGGGTGTTTCTCAGAGCTCCCAAGTTGAACTTAACACTAAGTTGGACTTAAATATTATGGAAAGCCATTAGTGTCTTTGTAAAAAAAGAAATTAAACGTGTTCTTTAAACATGCCTACAATTTTGATAAGAACAGTTTCTTTTATCAAAGAGACTTCAAGTTATTGATGTGAAATTGTGTGGAAAGTTTCAAATATTCGCATTTGGGCTCTTGAATAATTATGTCCAATTCCGAAGCTACAAATGGCTTTCCATAATTTTTAAGTCCAACTTAGTGTAAAGTTCGACTTGGGATCTTCGTGAAACAACCCCTGGTGGGTTATGCACAAAGTCTATGGAAATTAAGGGATGGGGCTAAAATAAAGGGATCTCGTAACATTTTCAAAAGCCATAAAACTTACTTCGAACTCGAGCGGTTCTCACATACCTCTTTGCAATCTATTCATCCAACAATTACTCAAGAATAGACAGCCTTATGCAGTACCTGGCTACATACACAACCGCTGTATGAAGTCGGTGAGTAATGAGTAATGAAGACAAATACATGGAGGCTCAGTCCCTCAGGGCGATATAGCCCCCCCCCCCCCACCCCCCCCCCCCCCCCCCCCCAATGCCGTAAATAGCTTCTAAAATCTTAAAAGAGACCCCCGTGAAATATACGTATGGTTCAACGCAATATACAATTTTAGAGACAGTGTGCTTAAAAAGTAGCCCATGTAAAATAAATGTTTCCTTTTTTTCCCCTGGAGTAAACCATTTGCCTATATTTGGAACATAGTGGGCTATATGCAAAGTCCATGGGGGTGTCAGAATCCCGGAGGGAAAGGGTTAAATTAATATATGTTTTTTTGTATGTTTTAAATTGAGCTTTGTGATAAGGACAAGGTAAAATAAGAATACATTTACTATTAATAGAGAGTAGGTTTTGTCTTTTGATTGCCATTACATTCCAAATTGGAAGTGGTCATGTAAGAATGAGTTCTGGCCTCACATTAGAAAGAGGTGAAACATTAGTCGTCGAGAATTTGAAGTGGTCATAAGACTGACCGCCTTTAAGTTACTATTGAGTATAGAGAAATTACTTCGACACCAATAATGACAAGGAATCATTTAAGGAAATTAAATATTGATGTGCACAATACTGTACAAATTAATACAATCTTTTTAAGAGACCAGCATCTTGACGCAATTCACACATATATAAATTATATAATGCATAACTTATATTTTGGGAGGCAGTGAATGCTAAATGCGGGGATCTATCAAGTATTTTATCAGTTGAATATTTGGTATGAACAAAACAAACATAATATTTGTAGAATTTAGATGTTCATCTTTTGCATGTGATATAACTATTTTAGGTCTGAAAAGCAAACGAAGGGAGTAAAAACCGCCAATCAGGGCTAAATTAGATTTTTAGAAAGGAACAATTATACTGAACATTCTCAAGGTTGCCTTTAAGAAATAAAGTGTGGTCAAGCGACATTAAAGACTCGAGTGGCGCGAACCAAATATTGTCGAGTGTCGTTGAGTGGGTGGAGGCGTGCATGTCAAGTACCAAGCCGTGGCGCCTCGATTACCGCTGCGTTCACACCGCATTCGTACTTTATACAGTTTACTGTATTAAAGTTAACCCGCTCTCTTCGATATTCTGAAGCCCTCATACTTAGGTTTTGTACCTAGCCTATCAGATTCCCGTATTGGGCAAGGGGTTAACTTGCCGTTTGGTCTACACCTCCGTTGTCTATACCCTACATGTTTGGTCTACGAACTAGTAAAGTCAGAATGGAGAGGCTTAAGATTAGATTAAGGGATTATGAGTTCGGGTTTGAATAAGGAGTTGGGATTAAGAATATCGCTGAGTGAGTGAGGCATGCATGGCATAATTGTTGATTTGTAATTTGAATAGCCTACCATGTACATTGTAAAAGTTGTAGTCTTAGAATAAATGTGATCAACTCAAACTTTTTTAAAAGCATAACATTATTAGTTATAAATCGAAACATTTAAAAATAACTTTTTAAAAACAGTTATAATGCTGAGTTCTCACTTGACTTTAATACGGAGGATCTTCTTAAATGTAGCTTTAGTGTGGACACAGTGTGTAAAGTGGCGGAATACACCGTCCATCTTCTGTCATCCAAATCCACCCGTGGTGACCCATCATCTCCCAGGGTCCGTATTGCACAGAAAGTTACGCCTCTTGGGGGCATGCAAGCATACAAGTAAACTCCTGACCAATGAGACTCGAGTATGCCCTATCTTAGGCGTGATTGGACAGTTGTATAAATCATTATGTGCAAAATACCCCCAAATTGTCTCAAAGACAGGTAAGCCATATAAATTGCAATCCTTAAGTGTTGATCCAATCAAAACACACCATGTTTACTTGTCCCTTACGTAGCACCCTCACTTTGCTCAATTTCTTGAGTAGGCTTGAATCCGGTGCCACTGCATTGTGATCAGTGCATGTGTCATTCATAATAGCCGGTCATGCAGAGCCAGCAAATTCAATAACCACGTTTACAGAACTGTGTGTCTATTCAAATTCCAATGAAAGCCAAACGTGTTACAATATCGGGCAGGCAAGTATTTTCAAACGGTTCAACAATGCAGTAATGCTCAAAGGCACGGTCAGTGGCGCAGCGTGGACTAAACAATTCATGATCGAGCATTGTATTGGTCCAATCAAAAGAACACATTCGCTGCAGTGTAAAAACATAGATAGGCGCATAGTGAGGGTCGCACGTCACAAATTGGTGCATTGTGGGATAGAACAAGCTCGCTCGCGAATTCGTGTCATTAGAATTTCAAAACCAATTATAAGAACCTACAATCATACTTTTTTCATACAAAATTGTGTTTATTGAACTAGAATATCTGTCTTTCAATCATTAGAAGCTTGAAATCGTATGGAAGTCCACGTTAAAGAAGACACGTGTAACTTGTTGAACAGATAATCACTCGGATAAGATGCACCCGCTAAACGAGACTATGATAGTCTTTCCAAGTTTGGGTACGGCAAGTGCATCTGCACATTTCATCTGCACTTGTGCATTATTAAAACAAAATCTCGGGAGAGGGAAAATCTATAACCTATAGGTGAAGAGTACTATCATCACAAAAACAATACAATTGTATAAGCCTTTTCACCCCGGTTTTCCAGAATAGTAGATTTAAGGTTTTTGAGTTTTATACAGAGTGCTATTAGGGATATGAATTGATAATGCTCACCGGAGGCTGACACATCGAACACAAGTATGTTTTCCAAGATCGGATTGCTTTTATTTGTCTGCAAAGTTGTCATATAAGATGTAAATCTAATGCTCTTATCGAATTAAAAAGTGTCCGATAAAAATGTTGACCTTTTCCCCCGTAATTCGACGTGGCCTAGAAAATGACCCGTCTTTGCAAAGCATTGGTACGAGTGTAATTTAAATTATAGGGCAAGGAATGGCGGAAATGCCTACAGAATAGCCACCTTTGCAAAGTTTTGAGTGCTATTTGAGGTATGAGAAGGAATTGTGGAAAGGTTCCATGAACTTACGAATGGTATATAATATTTCGTAGAAGCGGCGTAGCCTATTATGGGACAAGGGAGCAAGAGCCCACATGTAATATAATTATTGTTGCTCCCTTTCTAGCATATAATCTGCGTCACCCTATACAGGGTGACCCAGAAAGAACGCAACACCTACGATCGTTAATTTCATCAACATCATCGACCAAATGTCATTGGTTTTTGTTTGATTGGGTAGAACATTCCTTTTCCAACAAAATGATACCATGAGTGTATTGATTTTGGGTAAGGCGTTTGGATCCTAGGGCCATTTTTCTGAGGCAATGTCGTTTCCTAAATTTGCTACTTTTTCGTCTCCAGCGATCCTCGGGACACTGAGACATTCTCGCCCCACGGCCTGCCGTAGAATTAGCTGTACAGAAGAACCGCATGACTGCTCTCCCTTTCTTCCTTATCAAAGATGTTGATGAAATTAACGATCGTAGGTGTTGCGTTCTTTCTGGGCCACACTGTATAGGGGAAAATAGAGAAACATACATACAATCACTTTTATCTTAATCCCTGGTCACGATGGACCTACGACGGGTTCACGACAGGTTCACGGCGAACATTTACGGGATTTTGTGGCTTGTTTTGCGATGTTGTACGGCAGTCGTTCGAAGAAATGTTTGTTGTGCGACGAATAATCTGTGGTGGCTTGATATTCAGGCTACCCTTTTTTATGCCACGACAGATCCACGAAATTTGTTGTCGTACTGGTGTCGTGATAATATCATACGACAATCGTCTGACATTCATGCGAAAAAATGACATGTTTTGGATGCAAAAAGTTTGGTATCATACGGTAGACCTACGAGATAAACACAGAATTGTCTGACTTCTCTGTCTGTTCTTGTCGTGAAAGCATCTAAAGCCCGGCGCAGACAGAGCCGACTTTGACCCAATCCGACCCGAACCGACCCGACTGAAAGCCACAGTCGGCCCAATTCGGTCGCGGCCGATTAAACATGTTAAATCGGGCCCGATTGGCGTCGTGAGGCAATGCAAACAGAGCCGATCCGACTGAAAATCAGTCGGATCGGGTCGAGTCGGCTCTGTCTGCGCCGGGCTTTACATTTCATTTTGACCACTTCCACGACAATTCCTCATTTCGTAAGATATTTAACCACGGCAGAAATTATTGTTCCATTTCGTACTACAAAATCATCGGGGCTTTAGGCACCACTTGCCTAATATTGGAAACTTTGCTCTCTTCTCTCTCCCCCCACCCCCCCCCCCCCCCCCCCCCATCGGGATTAGGGTAACTCTGGCTATCCCGTCGCCATTTTTTTTTGTAGGAACTTTCATTAACCTCATTATGTCTTTTCTTGTCCTATTTTGCTTTCAGAAACTTTGTTTTTGACTCAGACTATTAAGGAATATAAAACCGGTTTCGACAAGACATGCAAGGCAGTGCAAGGCGTTTGGGCAGGGCGTGATCCGCAAGAGAGATGCTGTTTAGCTTATACGATTACAGCGTAACCCACGAAATCCTACCTCGAGTTAGCATAATGTTACACCCGTTAATGCGCTGATGTCGTATATAGCTGGAGGTGGCCCATAACCATATTATAAGACCACAATATAGATAACCTCATTATTATTGTGTTTGCATGTGGCTTACAAGCAAGATACATGCATTTAAAAAAAATAATATGGGTGTTGCTTTACATCTTTTTAGTCGTAGATTATATGCATGCATCAAAATGTTTATAAAAAATAATTTTCTCGATAATAAGTTGTTGATACACATCAGGTGTGAGGTAGCACCATGTAATATGGTATATTGTACCTGGAGGTGGCCCATAACCATAAATATAAGACCACAACCTAGATAACCTTGTTATTGTTGTATGCATCTTTTTTTTTTTTTTTATTTATGAGGGGTTTGCTTGACATGTATTTTATGTTTTGATATCAATATTAAATGAATTAACTTTTTCGATGAGAAGTTTTTGTTACACAATATTAGGTTTGGGGTAGCACCATGTAAGAAAAGGAGGGATTGGGAAGTCCGGATAGGACTCTATTATTCCTGTTTGGTTAGTCAGAATAAGGATTGCGGTAGTCCTGGAAAGGAAATTATATGATTTTTTTTTCTTTCTTGAGCTTGTCCGGGGAGAATACAGTGCATATTGTATAAGTTTATTACCATATTAATAGCTTTTTTAATTGTTAATTTATATTTTGTTTGGTACATTTTTAAATCAGATGAGGAATATGCCTACACATGTTGTAGTATTTTTACTATAAATTTGTTTGTTTGTTATGAATTCAATATAAATCTTATTTTATATTCAGGTGTTATCTTCATATTTTATGATTGAAAAGGAGCAAAGAAAAATAGGCTTCGCCGGGAATCGAACCCGAGACCTCCGGATTGCTAGACCAGTGCTCAAACCATCAAGCCACGAAGACCTTTGAATGGCGGTTGTTCCCATGAAACCCTTTTCAATGCTCGATTAGTCAGAAGCTTTATAAACTGGGCCAATCCCAAGGATAATTAAATCAACTTTTATAGAGAAAGGCGCAGGATCACGCGAAGTGATACAGCTTATAGATATAGATATCTGTGTTTTGTATGTAGTTATCTCTGACCCATAAGCATATTATTATGAGATCACAATATAGGTGAACTTGTTTTTATAATCAAACTTTGTTGTTATCTTCGTATATTTCATTTGGGGAGTACGCTTTTAAAAATAATTATAGTTACTTGTAGGTAACAAATCTGTTTAAAACTCCAAATTCTCGATAAGAATTATGTCTGTTTTGTAACACCCTTCTACGAGATAACATCTCAGAGTCAGTTGTGACCTGTAACCATGGTTACGATCTATAAGACCACAAGAATATATGATTAACAGATGACCCCGTTCTACTTTATTACGAGGATAGATGTTTTATTCTTTTTGAATTTGAACACAACCTATATAGTGATTTTATCATGTACATATTATAATTATTTTCTCAAGTATCTTGTTAAAGGGATCTAGTAACTTTGTTGAGATGTGCAAAAACTGATGAATGGTTGATGCAATGTATACTGTTGTTATCTCATATGTCCTCAGGGTATTGTGTGAACATTTCAGGTCAAATGGACAATGTATGGCCAAGTAATGAGCGAAAATGCAAAGTGATATTCACCAACTCACTGCATTCACTTTGTACAGGGATGAAAATCTCGCCCGGAGATTTTCTTATCTAAATACTTCAATCATACATATCTTTGTAATGAAAGGGAAATTTGAAAAACCGAAACCTGTCCCGTGATTTTATTGTTAATACGAATACAACAAGGTATAAGGGAACCGCTAGAATTAGAATTTTATTTTGAGGATTTGGACAATGTTACTAAGTCCCTTTAACATGTTTAAACAGAAGGTTTATGTTGTTTCGAGAGCGCTTCTGAAATTGATTACCGAGCTTGATATAGAGATCTAAACAGAAAAACGATGGCGATAATTAACAAGATGTTTATCATTTGCAAACTTTTGCATTTTTAGATGAGAAATCCGGCGGGACGCAGATTAAAATGATCTTAACGTTTCGAGACGGGGGTCAAAGCCTTATGAAACCTTGGAGGTGAGTTTTATTATTTTGTTTGTATAATATATGTGTTTTGTTTGATGTATTTCTATCACAGAATCTTTGTAATTACACTAGGTATAATTATGTAATCCGACATAATGCTAAGATTGGGTTTGCATGGGCGTATACACCTGTTTGTCACACAATTCCCGATTTTCCCGGAAAGCGGGCTGGTTTTGCCCGAGCGATGTAATGGTTTGCCCTCAGATGAGTTGATTACTTGATTGTCAGAAAAACGTGATGGTTTTGGCCGAATATTCATGTATTCAAACAACAACACCACCACCACCACCACCTCCAGCACCACCACCACCACCACCCACCACCACCACCACCACCACCACCACCATCACCACCACCACCACCACCACCACCTCCACCTCCACCTCCACCTCCACCTCCACCACCACCACCACCACCACCCGACCTATAGCACGCCTATGAGGTTATCAGTGGCTGCCATGCCGGTATTAAAGGGGGGATAACGCATGTGACTACTCCCCATTTTTGTTTAGTTTTGTCCACTATACTGTGCCCCAGCCGACAATGTTTCTATACCCAATATAAAAGCCACACTCGATGATAATGAAATAGAGCGTATAAAATTGATACAAATTACGTTCTTAGCGCGGATGGTGCATGGTGTCTGTATCTGCACTAGGTGTATTATAGAACCCCGCAGTAAGCCGCGGCTTTCAGTAGCAACCATTAGAGCAAAGCCTCGTGCATAGTCCGAAGATGATTGCTCGTAGAATACATTACAGTGATCCGTTACATCCAGACCCATAGCAGCACTTGCAAGTGTTTTGTTTGTATTATGCTATCTCCCATAAACAGCAAATAGACAAAGCACTTGGATACACAACATTGATGTTATTAGTAACGTACTCCTTCCTACAGTATGTATTCCGAGCGCGTGTGTAGAATGCAGTTGATACTATTTTGTTATACTATTTTTTTAATCATATTCTTCTGCGTTACTTGGCCGGGACTCGAACCCATGACATCCTGTGCACGCAATACGGATGCATTACCGCTGAACCACCATACCAGGGTCAGCGAGAAATAGGATACAAAGATAGGAACACGCCGGTGGTAAATTTACGAATTATATTTGTCGGGTACCTTGTATTCCTCGAGAAATGGTGAGGTGAAAATTGATTAGGAGGACGCATATTGATTGAAAAAATTGATACATTAAAGAATGTTTGACTCTTTACAGTGTATGAACAAAAAAAAGTTGATGAGAACATTGACCTAATTTCACGAGGAGAGTTAGTAGGCCTACGTATGCACGTGTATGCTGACAGTATGTCGGAATTGATGAATCTATTAGGAGGACTTATCATCATCTCCATCTCTGCTCGAGAGGGATTTGTATTAGGATTAGCGGTCTCGAGATGCGATCCGTCAGTAGGGCGGTACATCTCCCTTGTACAAATTTGATACAAAACTCAACACGAAATATGTTTGACAACAGTGAATGAACAAGTTGAGAAGAGCATTGACATACTTTCATGAGAGTATGTATACACGTGTAAGCTCGCAGTATGTCAGAATGGATTAATCTATAATTGGGGGACTTAGCCAGGGGTTCGATCAGCAAGAAGATGATGCAAAGAAGGGGACCCAATCGTCTCAAAACTGTCCATTTTGTATTACTAGTATTCCCCGGGAATGATGAGGGGACGAATTGAGTAGGAGGGACGCACCTCCCTTGAACACAAGATTACATGGATTAGGAGAGCATGAACCCAGTACTTCAATGAGGAGAGTATGTATGCTCTCAGTATGTCGGGATGGATTAATCTATTTGGAAGACTTTTCGTTCTCTCCATCTATATATCCGAGAGGGATTTGTACTTGGATTAGCGGTCTCATGATGCGATCCTTCGGTAGGGCACGGTATATCTCTCTGGTTGATACAACATTTGACACAAAAGATGTTTGACTCTTTACAGTGTATGAACAAGTTGAGGAGAGTATGTATGCGTGTATGCTCGCAGTTTGTCGAAATGGATGAATGTATTTGGGGGACTTAACCGGGGGTACAGCAAGAAGATGATACAAAGAAGGGGACTCGACAGTCTCAAAACTGTCCATTTTGGTATTATTCCCCGGGAATGATGAGAGGACGAATTGAGTAGGGGGGAGGGGGGGGGGCGCACCTCCCTTGAACAAAA
Organism: Echinarachnius parma; assembly: GCA_037951105.1. NCBI lineage: Eukaryota > Metazoa > Echinodermata > Echinoidea > Clypeasteroida > Echinarachniidae > Echinarachnius > Echinarachnius parma. The sequence goes on along the minus strand of JBAMJV010002385.1, from coordinate 46,485 downwards.
GATTAGGAGAGCACGGACCTAGTACTTTTAATAATGAGGAGAGTATGTATGCTCACAGTATGTCGGTATGGATTAATCTATTAGGAAGACTTGTCATCCTCTCCATCTCTGCTCGAGAGGGATTTGTATTTGGATTTATTTAGCGGTCTCATGATGCGATCCTTCGGTAGGGTGGTATACATCTCTGTTGTTGATACAAAACTTGACACAAAATATGTTTGACTCTTTACAGTATAATGTAAAGTTTAGGAGAGCATTGACCTCTCGTGATGCGATCCTTCGGTACACGAGTAGGCTCGCAGTTGTCGGAATGGATGAATCTACTTGGAGGATTGATAAAACCCAAACCTCCATCTCTGCTCGAGAGGGCTTTGTATTTAGCGTCTCGTGATGCGATCCTTCAGTAGGACGGTATATCTCCTTTGTACAAATTTGATACAAAACTCAACAAAAAAAGATCTTTGACTCTTTACAGTGTATGAAAAGGTTGAGGAGAGCATTGACATACTTTCATGAGAGTATGTATATACACGTGCATGCTCGCAGTATGTCGGAATGGATGAATCTATTTGGATGACTTACAACCCCTCCATCTCTGCTCGAGAGGGATTTCTATTTGGATTAGCGGTCTTGTGATGCGATCCTTAGAAGGATTACTCCTCGTAACTGAAGAGGGAAGACAAACGGAGAAGTCCTCCATAGCTTAACTGTCACTGCGTCCATACGGAATGTCTAAACTCGAGTCTTCCGCTCTTCTATAACCCTGCGTCCACACAATAACTATATCTGACCCCAAGATGGATTTGGGTTGGGATTCTCGTGATATGATCCTTGTAAGGATTACTCCTTGTAACTGAAGAGGGAAGTCAACCGGAGAAGTCATCCATAGCTTAACCATCACTACGTCCACACGACATGTGTTAACCCGAGTATATCATGTCTATGGGTGCAATCAGCGCTGATCTAACCCTGTGCTCGCAAAACAAAGGTATGTTTGACCCCAAGTTGGATTTGGGTTAGCAGTCTTGTGATGCGATCCTTGGGAGGATTACTCCTTGTAACTGAAGAGGGAACGCAAACCAAGAAGTCCTCCGTAGCTTACCGATCATTGCATCTACATGGAATGTCTAAACTCGAGTCTAGCATGCGTAAGGTGCAATTACCGTTGATCTAACCATGCGTCCACACAGCATGTGAAACCCCAAGATGGATTTGGGTTGGGAGTCTAGTGATTTCGATTACGAGGATTCAATACTCCTTGTAACGGAAGATGGAAGCATTAGTGTGGAAACAATCAATACAAGATGACTTTTGGCACAGCCGTGTTGATTCGCTCGATATAGCGGTTCGGTGGAATTGATGATACTAGAGATTAACTGGAAATGAATCATGCTCCCTGAGTTTCAGAGCATTGGTGTGGAAATCGACTAAGATGACTTTGGGTAGAGCCTACTCTTCGAGGTTCGGAGCATTAGTGACAAGAATACAAGATGTTCTTTCGCTCGATATGGCGGTTTAACGTGAATAAATGAAGCCGTCAGCTGGAAAGCGCGTGTGATAGGAGAACAGATTAACTAGAAATTAAGCACATTTTTCGAGGTTCGAGGATCGGAGGTTCGGAGCATTAGTGTGAATATAAGAATGCAAGATAACTTTTGGCACAGCCTTGTTGTTTCGTTCGATATGGCGGTTTGGTGGAATTGATAATGCGTTTTCATGAGAAGCGTGTTAGATTTGAGAACAGATTAACTGGAAATGAAGCATACTCCCTAAGTTTCAGAGCATAAGTGAGGACACCGGAATTCAAGATGACTTTGGGTATAGAGCCATGTTGTTCCGTTCGATATAATATGGCGGGTTTGACGTGAGCTCCCTGAATTTCAGAGCATTAGTGTGGACACCGGAATTCAGGATGACTTTGGGTAGAGCCATGTTGTTCCGTTCGATATGGCGGTTGGGCGGGAATTAATGAAGCTGATCGAAGATGTCGAAGGAAGAAAGTGTGATAGCCTATAGGCGTATTCGTGCGAATTACGTATAGTGGAATGGGGTTACTTAGGGACACTGGAGTGTATTAATTTTACAGTTTAAAGAAAAAGAAAAAAAAGTGTCTTCCTTTTCTACAATAAGTGAAGGTTTTAATTTGTTTTCCGTTGTTTGTTGTTAAGACTTAGTCAGTTAACGTTCCTCTTCGTCAATTATTCTTTTCTAGCGATTCTGCTAGTGGAAACAGTTCTCTAAACATGTGCACTGGAACATCACCTCGGAAATCATCTTGCGCTGTAGGGGGAGGGGTGACCATTATTTATCTTTCCTATAAAGATGATATGCCGTAAAATTAGAATAGCCTATCTGTTTTTTGCCAAGTGCCCAAGTGTTTTGGGCCAACACTAACTATCTGGCCCAAATAAACAAGATGTAATATATTTAGTATTATTAAACAAGATGTTGTATGCATATAATATGTATGTGATATTTTGTTCTGACAAGATTGAAGAAATTCACATTAATAACTAGAAGGCCGACAAAGTCAGCATACCCACGCCTCCCATTAGCCCTGTTCTACCCCTTCGTCGGCCTCAACCCTGTTTTGCTTACCGATGCATCCTAAAAACATAGTTTATGTGCACGCTGGAAAACCTATGGGCGCTGCCATGTACGGTACGCGACCGGCCTTTCCCGTAACATTTTTCTTGATTTTTCTGTCGAGTTGTCTTATTGGCTTACTGAGACATCTCTCTGATTCTTTATCCAATCAGAATAGTTATAAGATGTTTTAACAAAAACGGCTACGATCAGCTGATCGTCAGCTTTCAAATGATATACAAATCAATGGACAAATTTTTTTTGTTCAAGACTTTAGTAGGCCGCGAAGATTGGGTGAAAATGCAAGTAAAAAGAGCCAAATTTCAAGGTTATTTTCAAATTTAAATATTCAAATTTCTAGAGTTTTTACATAAATAAGGTTTTCATGGAAGTAATGTTCTTTGTTTATATTTTCATCATCATATTGACAGTTGCAACTCTTAAATGTCAGTTTTTAAGCTACAACTTTCTGAAGTTAGGAGAAAAATATCAAATTTTCGAAAAATTCGGACAGCCGCATTTTTATTGCACTTTATATCGACCGTGGAAGGAAATACGGACATACACGATGTGTTTTAGGAAAATTAGATATGTATTTATAAATAATTCACAAACAACTTGTCGTTATTTTGTTTTATTTTCTAGATATAAAATTAACAATTCACTCTAAAAGCAGCTGAAGCAACATTCGTGCGCGACTCCATTGGGAGTTTAGCCATGTCTATCGGCGTGGCTATCCTTCGCCATTACATGTTACGCAAATTCCAGCATGAATCTAAACCAATGAGTGCGCGGAACTCACTCACGCCGTCACAGAGTTATGAGCAACAAACTCGGTAATTTATTTATTATCTGATTATGAAATTACATTTAAACTAGTGAAATCGATGTCAGATTTACTATTTAATCCAGGTAAGATGTTTTATCTAATTTATTTCATTTTAAAAGCTGTTATTTCGTGTTATTCGAAAAGTTCGACGGTAAATCAATGACGAGGGGCAAAGCACGTGAAATTATTCAGACCGCCGTAAGCAGCTGGATAGCGATGCCGACGCGCTCGGGTATGGTCTTACGCGCAGAACCGTATGATTTGTTGTTCATGAGATTTACGGCTAACAATTTTTCTGAGGAATTTAGCTAAAAACTGACCATTTAAGAGTTGTAACACCCATCAATGAAATCAAGAACAGGTCCCAAATATTACATTTATGACACTCGCTTTGTCGGGAAAACTCTAGGTTTTTCAATATTTCGTCTTAAAAATAGGCTTTTAATTCATCCGTGAAAGCCTTTTTGTCATATTTAACCCCTTTTTAAATGTCTTATATAAATGTGAATATTCAGTTAAATTGAATACAAACATATCGATAAGAAAGAGTAGGATAAGAAGTTTGTTGTAAAATGATCCATATTTCTTCCACAATGCTGAATTTCTAAATAAAAGAGAAATTATGAAAGCTAGATTGAGTTCCGAGTTCAAATTGACGCAACGTTAAGCGGTACGATTGCTCGCAGAGTTTACACTAGATCATTGCACGCGCAACGCCGGAAATGCGCGACGCTGATTGGTGCCAGCAAACACTGTTGTGTCATTGGGGTATCATGGCAGCGAGCATAGAACTTCCATACGTTGTGTACAACGTGCACATACGTGCTATAACGTGCAGATATTATTTAGGCACACACGTGCATTAAATACATACTCAAACTTCAAGGTTCCACAGAATTTGCAGGGGTCAACCAATTATCACCAAAATCTAATCGATTCTTCCATGTCACTATCCAAACATTCCCTGAAAATTTGGTGCAAATCCGTTCACCCGTTCTCTAGTTATCTTGTACACAAACAAACAAAAAAAAAAACAAAAAAAAAACAAAACAGACAAACAAACAAACATACGGAACCCTTTACATAACCCCCTGCCGATTTCATCGGCGTGGGTAATAATAACTACGCACGAAAAGGTCGTTTACAAGGAAGGTCGTACCTAAGGCTAAAAATCAATAATTTCTTGTATCCTTTAAATCAGCTCGAACTGCTTCGTCCGTGACAGGTTCATCGCCCTCCTAATAAAGAAATTACAGTCGCGCTCGTTTAATGTCCCTGACACATCTGGGGACAGTTGCTCAGAGAGCGCAAACAATCGGACTAAGTTCAGTTCTACTAAATATCCACATGCTCATTGATGACAAGATAACTTAGTGCTGGTCGGATCAATCGTGACAAAATGTTGTGCAACCGGCCTCCGTTATTCTAATACTCCTATCTGCGTAATTCGGAATAAAGCTGGACGTCGAGAGAAACAAGATCCGCCTGCCCTGGGCATTTATAGGTGTGAGTTCTGCTTTCGCTAGGTTGTTAACACTTGGTAACTGCTGGTACACTCTCTATTTTAACTGTTGGGTAATCTAATTGCTTTCCACGTAAATCATACATTTTATTTGACAATCATTTGATCTGTATTTCATTTTGTGAAGTATATACCTACATATTATATCGTCTTATTTGCCCAACTACAAAGTTAAAACGTCGGACATATCGCTTTCGGCAGATATGTTACTATTCATTTAGTTTTGAGGATCCACGCGCTTTTTAATATATTTAATTGACATAAAAATGCCGTAGGTTATCATCACCATTTTCATCGCTCTCATCATTACAATCCACCCCCTCCTCCTCCTCCTCCTCCTCCTCCTCCTCCTCCTCCTCCTCCTCCTCCTCCTCATCCTCATCACTGCATGTCTCCATCATCATCATCATCATCACCATCATTATCACCATCATCATCATCATCATCATCATCATCACCATCATCATCATTTTAACCAACATCATATTATCGCACGTGCCAAAAACAAAATAAAATTTATATTTAATACTACCGAGCAAAAAACATTTTCATCTGACCATGTGCGAAAATGTTGCGTCTTTCAACGATAGATGGCGCTAAAGCATTTAAGTTGCAGCACTGATAGAGCTGTGTTACTGTAAATATGTAGTAGATGATGTTGATCCCTATAACCATTCACATCATCAATATCAGTATCATCATCGTCGTTGTCGTCATCTTCGTCGTCATCGTTGTCATCATCACATTTACCATCATCCTAATATTGTCATCAACATCATCACATTGCATCTGACAAAAAAAATGTAACATTAACAAAAAATCATAGCTGTGGTAATAGCTGCCCATCCACTGGCATGTGCAAACATGTTGTGTATTTCGACAAGAGATGGCGCTAAAGCGTTGAAGTTAGAGCAATCAAACAGAGACGCTACCGGACCACTTTTACTTCTCCGATATCGAGTGATACAACGCAAAAATTGCTGAATTTATTTTTTTGACATCTTAGACTAAAAATTATTTTTCGTATTGTAACACTATTTGAATACCCATTGTGAAAATGAATTTCTTTCAAACCTTCTTTGCCGACAGAGTGCCACGCGAGTATGAGACGCTACCGGACCACTTTTACTTCTCCGATATCGAGTGATACAACGCAAATATTGCTGAATTTATTTGTTTGACATAGACTAAAAATTATTTTTCGTATTGTAACACTATTTGAATACCCCTTGTGAAAATGAATTTCTTTCAAACCTTCTTTGCCGACAGAGTGCCACGCGAGTATGAGACGCTACCGGACCACTTTTACTTCTCTGATATCCAGAGACACAACGCAGAAATAGCTCAAATAGAATTGAAACATAAACTGAAATGTTGTTTCATTTTGTAATATTAACGCTATTTTGAATAACCATTGTGAAAATGAATTTCTTTCAAACCTTCTTTGCCGACAGAGTGCCACGCGAGTATGAGACGCTACCGGACCACTTTTACTTCTCGGATATCGAGAGACACAACGCAGAAATAGCTGCCTTTCACCTTGACAGGTTCGTCTTTTAAAAAAATTATCATTGTGAATGTTTCATCTCAAACACAACCGTATTATCAGTTACCCTGAGTTGTTTTCTGCCGTTTATGTTGTATTTCTTGCCTTATATCATAATTTGGAATAAAAAATAAAAAAAAGTTTTATTCTGACTTCACAAATGGTCAGCCCCCGACCGTTCGCTTTATTTTAGACGCGTTTTTGTATCTGTTACGAAAACTCTAACGTGTATATAAATGAACGCTCTAGCATTTAATCGTGTGGATTTTCAAAAGTGTTTGTTCTGCTTGTGTTGTTGTTTTACTCTATATAGAAAATTATGAATATTCAATAGAAAATGTGTGATTTATTTAACCATTTATTGGAAATAATTGTTTTGATACTCCTCTTGCAGGGCTCTGGATTTCCGAAGAGCGCCCCCTGTGACCGGTCGTTGGTTCAACATCACCAAGGATTTGTATGAGTTGGCAGATCCCGCCTTCAGAAAGACGTTCTTCCGATCACCAGGTTTGTATATATGCGTGCCTAGTTCTTGTCTTATTTCTTTCTGTTTCTTATATCATTTTGCTTCCTTTCAAACAGAGTTAAATCATCATGTTTATAATTACGTATCATATTATGTTAACTAGAAGGCCGACAAAGTCAGCATACCCACGCCTCCCATTAGCCCTGTTCTACCCCTTCGTCGGCCTCAACCCTGTTTTGCTTACCGATGCATCCTAAAAACATAGTGATCAACCGTTGAACAGAATCCCCCACAACTCCAGGCATAGTAAACTATGCTGACTGGGTATGCCTGCAGGGAGGGCTTGAAAATGCCGACATCTGTCCAATTTATTGGCGATAAATGTAACATAAATCATGAATTCAAACAAAATAAACTATTACAAACAATAACAGATACCTTATCTTCCTGATTCTGCAAACTTTTATGTCCATTTCTCTTGCATAAATATGATTTTAGATCTTTTCATGACAGCTATCTGCCGATTCGCACGTGTTTTTACTAGCTGCCTGTGTAGTATAGATATGCCTAATATTTATGCATTGCAATATGCACAACACATTACATGCGGGTGTGTACTATGTGTAAGTACATCTATTGGCATGGCGTGTGCGCCACGTTGTTTTCTTGAAATGATTTGAGACGGGAGAGACGAGGAGAGACTAGTGTGAGAAGGGAGAGGAGAAGAGAGACTGTGTGTGTGTGATAAGTACATTAGTGCGTGTGTGCCATCGCGATCGCACGGAGCACAAATAGAAATGCATAGACGGTAGTGCATTATCGGATTTCCCAAAATCCGTAACATTTCAGCGCCATTCCGTACTCCCGTAATTGTTGTCAATTTCCGTACCAATAAATACATACTCAAACTTCAAGGTTCCACAGAATTTGCAGGGGTCAACCAATCATCACCAAAATCTAATCGATTCTTCCATGTCACTATCCAAACATTCCCTGAAAATTTGGTGCAAATCCGTTCACCCGTTCTCTAGTTATCTTGTACACAAACAAACAAAAAAAAAAAAAAAAAAAAAAAAAAAACAGACAAACAAACAAACAAACAAACATACGGAACCCTTTACATAACCCCCTGCCGATTTCATCGGCGTGGGTAATAAGCTTTGACTTGTAATTACCCACGCCGATGAAATCGGCAGGGGGTTATGTAAAGGGTTCCGTATGTTTGTTTGTTTGTCTGTTTTTACCCACGCCGATGAAATCGGCAGGGGGTTATGTAAAGGGTTCCGTATGTTTGTTTGTTTGTTTGTTTGTTTGTTTTTTTTTTTTTTTGTTTTTTTTTTTGTTTGTTTGTGTACAAGATAACTAGAGAACGGGTGAACGGATTTGCACCAAATTTTCAGGGAATGTTTGGATAGTGACATGGAAGAATCGATTAGATTTTGGTGATGATTGGTTGACCCCTGCAAATTCTGTGGAACCTTGAAGTTTGAGTATGTATTTATTGGTACGGAAATTGACAACAATTACGGGAGTACGGAATGGCGCTGAAATGTTACGGATTTTGGGAAATCCGATAATGCACTACCGTCTATGCATTTCTATTTGTGCTCCGTGCGATCGCGATGGCACACACGCACTAATGTACTTATCACACACACACAGTCTCTCTTCTCCTCTCCCTTCTCACACTAGTCTCTCCTCGTCTCTCCCGTCTCAAATCATTTCAAGAAAACAACGTGGCGCACACGCCATGCCAATAGATGTACTTACACATAGTACACACCCGCATGTAATGTGTTGTGCATATTGCAATGCATAAATATTAGGCATATCTATACTACACAGGCAGCTAGTAAAAACACGTGCGAATCGGCAGATAGCTGTCATGAAAAGATCTAAAATAAATATTTATGCAAGAGAAATGGACATAAAAGTTTGCAGAATCAGGAAGATAAGGTATCTGTTATTGTTTGTAATAGTTTATTTTGTTTGAATTCATGATTTATGTTACATTTATCGCCAATAAATTGGACAGATGTCGGCATTTTCAAGCCCTCCCTGCAGGCATACCCAGTCAGCATAGTTTACTATGCCTGGAGTTGTGGGGGATTCTGTTCAACGGTTGATCACTATGTTTTTAGGATGCATCGGTAAGCAAAACAGGGTTGAGGCCGACGAAGGGGTAGAACAGGGCTAATGGGAGGCGTGGGTATGCTGACTTTGTCGGCCTTCTAGTTTTTTGTTTTTTTTTGTTTGTTTGTTTGTGTACAAGATAACTAGAGAACGGGTGAACGGATTTGCACCAAATTTTCAGGGAATGTTTGGATAGTGACATGGAAGAATCGATTAGATTTTGGTGATGATTGGTTGACCCCTGCAAATTCTGTGGAACCTTGAAGTTTGAGTATGTATTTAATGCACGTGTGTGCCTAAATAATATCTGCACGTTCACGTATGTGCACGTTGTACACAACGTATGGAAGTTCTATGCTCGCTGCCATGATACCCCAATGACACAACAGTGTTTGCTGGCACCAATCAGCGTCGCGCATTTCCGGCGTTGCGCGTGCAATGATCTAGTGTAAACTCTGCGAGCAATCGTACCGCTTAACGTTGCGTCAATTTGAACTCGGAACTCAATCTAGCTTTCATAATTTCTCTTTTATTTAGAAATTCAGCATTGTGGAAGAAATATGGATCATTTTACAACAAACTTCTTATCCTACTCTTTCTTATCGATATGTTTGTATTCAATTTAACTGAATATTCACATTTATATAAGACATTTAAAAAGGGGTTAAATATGACAAAAAGGCTTTCACGGATGAATTAAAAGCCTATTTTTAAGACGAAATATTGAAAAACCTAGAGTTTTCCCGACAAAGCGAGTGTCATAAATGTAATATTTGGGACCTGTTCTTGATTTCATTGATGGGTGTTACAACTCTTAAATGGTCAGTTTTTAGCTAAATTCCTCAGAAAAATTGTTAGCCGTAAATCTCATGAACAACAAATCATACGGTTCTGCGCGTAAGACCATACCCGAGCGCGTCGGCATCGCTATCCAGCTGCTTACGGCGGTCTGAATAATTTCACGTGCTTTGCCCCTCGTCATTGATTTACCGTCGAACTTTTCGAATAACACGAAATAACAGCTTTTAAAATGAAATAAATTAGATAAAACATCTTACCTGGATTAAATAGTAAATCTGACATCGATTTCACTAGTTTCAATGTAATTTCATAATCAGATAATAAATAAATTACCGAGTTTGTTGCTCATAACTCTGTGACGGCGTGAGTGAGTTCCGCGCACTCATTGGTTTAGATTCATGCTGGAATTTGCGTAACATGTAATGGCGAAGGATAGCCACGCCGATAGACATGGCTAAACTCCCAATGGAGTCGCGCACGAATGTTGCTTCAGCTGCTTTTAGAGTGAATTGTTAATTTTATATCTAGAAAATAAAACAAAATAACGACAAGTTGTTTGTGAATTATTTATAAATACATATCTAATTTTCCTAAAACACATCGTGTATGTCCGTATTTCCTTCCACGGTCGATATAAAGTGCAATAAAAATGCGGCTGTCCGAATTTTTCGAAAATTTGATATTTTTCTCCTAACTTCAGAAAGTTGTAGCTTAAAAACTGACATTTAAGAGTTGCAACTGTCAATATGATGATGAAAATATAAACAAAGAACATTACTTCCATGAAAACCTTATTTATGTAAAAACTCTAGAAATTTGAATATTTAAATTTGAAAATAACCTTGAAATTTGGCTCTTTTTACTTGCATTTTCACCCAATCTTCGCGGCCTACTAAAGTCTTGAACAAAAAAAATTTGTCCATTGATTTGTATATCAGAAAGCTGACGATCAGCTGATCGTAGCCGTTTTTGTTAAAACATCTTATAACTATTCTGATTGGATAAAGAATCAGAGAGATGTCTCAGTAAGCCAATAAGACAACTCGACAGAAAAATCAAGAAAAATGTTACGGGAAAGGCCGGTCGCGTACCGTACATGGCAGCGCCCATAGGTTTTCCAGCGTGCACATAAACTATGTTTTTAGGATGCATCGGTAAGCAAAACAGGGTTGAGGCCGACGAAGGGGTAGAACAGGGCTAATGGGAGGCGTGGGTATGCTGACTTTGTCGGCCTTCTAGTTTGTAAATAAAGTTGTTTGAGTTGAAAAGTCAAGTCGTTCTTAATTATTTTTTCTATCTTGCTCTTTTTTCTTTCTTTCGTTCTTTCCTAATTTCTTTCTTTCGTTCTTTCCTAATTTCTTTCTTTCTTTCTTTCTTTCTTTCCTTTTCACTTTCTTTTTTCCTCTCTCTCTCTCTCTCTATCTTTCTTTCTTTCTCTCCTTTTCTCATCTACTTTCCCATTCTCTTTACCTTTAAAGTTTGCTAATTTCCTTTCTTAATGTGTTTTATTTATATTTTAAAGGCTGGTAAAATTGTCTCCCTTCCTTTTCATCTCTCTACACAGTTTTTATTTGATAGTTTTTTTGTTCTACTTTCAGACTTTGCTTTCTTTACTGAATTGTCAACAATTCTGTTTTCCTTCTAAATTTATATACATCTTATTTTTTATAGTTATTTTTTATCATTTTCTTCTGTATGATACTTCTTGTGCATAGTATGATTGTATTATATATTTTTTTTTATTGAATATGTTTCTTTTCATTTCCAGCCAACAATGTGTGTTTCGTTGGCCACTGTTCCTACTACTGTGAAACGGAGACAGCCGTGTGCGGCAAGCCTGATATGATCGAGGGGTCGACGGCAGCCTACCTTCCTTCCTTTAAATCGGCGCCCAGGAAAACATGGCGGCACCCATGGAGGAGGTCGTATAGCAAGCACAGAACCGCGATGTAAGTTAGATTATATTTTGTAGTGTCTGTTTGGTTGTTTTGTTTGATGGCTGGTTTCGTAAATCGGTTGATTTATTTAGTGATTGAATGTTTGTAGGTTGACTTTTTATCCTTCGGGGTTTGTGTCAGGTTTATAATAGCTTCTGCTCATAACGAACATTGAAAACAGTTTCAGGGACGAACAACCGCCAGATGGGCTTTCTAGCTCAGTCTGTAGAGCACTCATCGAGCAACTCACAGGTCTCATGTTCTAATTCCAAGGAAACCCTATTTTCTTTACCCTTTTTCATTTATATTTCTGGTCAGTTTCCATCTGTTTGAAATGATGCATAATCATGTTACAACACAAATCTGGTTGGTTCACTTGGATTGTGCTATAAACCAAAAATAAACATATATTGGCCCGGATTTACAAAGGAGGTTTGTACAAACCATGGTTTAAACCATGGTCTACATCTATGGAGTGCTGCTCGTATACAAGTAAAACAATGTATAGTTTCTAATTATATGACTGCTAGAGCTTGCTTATAAGCAAAATTCACCATCTGACAAGACAAACATTTATTTGGTGCATTCAGTAAATGTGTACCATCAACATTGTTAACAATTAAGGAGTTTACATTCTGTCTCCATCAGTTTACAAATGGCACCCCATAGATGTAAACCATGGTTTGTACAAACCTCCTTTGTGAATTCCATCCATTAGGTTTGGGAACATCACATACAAGCACAATGTAGAATCAAGGTTGTTGCTGGACCAATCGAGGCATCTCTAACACCAAATGAAAATCTAAAACTAACGATCAATTCAGTTTTGTCAGTTGATTGGTTGAATAATAAGTTTTATGCTTACAAATGTAACATTGTGAAATATATAATGCAAACCAAAATCATGCATTACTTATCTACACATGTATACGAATATTCGTGTTGAAATCAACATCACTTGTAGGGTTTATGAGCATAGCGCCCTCTATCTATTGTTTCTTGTCATCTTCACCAAAATCGCAGTTGTATTAAAATACATTATATTTTGCTTTATAATGAATTGGTTTGGCACATGTATCATAATGTTCAAGAATCAATACGAATCACTAGCAAGTAAGATTTGAATCACTTTATGATAGAATAACTGTATTCATGTCATGCGAACGTTTTCATCGTATTCATAATGGCACACATCCAACAAGATGTTTTATCATTCAAGTTAATGTTGTGCATCTATAGTTATACCACGATTTTTATAATATTGTTTGCAAACATGTTTATTTGAATGTGACATGTCAATGAACCTCAATTTAAATATACTTTTGCTCAGTTGTATAAAGTTTGCTTGAACAAAATTGAAGATAAGTCCCTCCTACTCTTGGATTTTTGTTATTAACCTTCTTCTTATCAGCTCCTTTAATAGCAGGGCTCTACGAAACAAATATTTTCTAACTTGCCACTTCACCCCCCCCCCCCCCCCCCCCGGGCGGGCAGCGAATTTTTAAACCGTAGGATGGCAACTGGAGATACTCAGTGAGCATGCGCAGTGATGTTGGGCACAGTTTTCAGACCTTAGTGAAAACTGTGCATGATACATTTACTAAATAAACCGCTACTCAACACTTATGATGGCAAAAGAAAAGAAGAACAGAGGATTCGAACCCATGTTATCAAGAAGTGTTGAAGTCCACAGCAGGACCATTAGGCCACGTAAATTGCCGATGGTCAGAAGGGTCTCATTGTAATTATAATCCTCAAACTCATCCAATCCCTAATCCAAGTAATGAATATTCATGAGTAGCCCTTGACCTACATCGCTGCTTAGGAATAATTCATCAATCTCCAGTTGCCATCCTACGGTTTAAAAATTCGCGGGCGGGCAAGTTCCTAAGATATTAGCTTCCCGAAGTTGGACGAAAATGAAACGCAGGTGACAACTTTTTCCCTACTTTTTTTTCCTGTTATGGTGTTTTCTAGAATCTCTTTCTTTTTTGTTTCCCACCGTAATTTCCGTGGGTGACTTATAATAATCCTCATGCGGCCATCAACATTTATAACTTATATATGTTGATGGCCGCATGAGGTAGAAGAAGAAATAAACGTAATTTATTTACGTTATTTAGCACCATTTATATGTGCTCGTTGCTTTAGAACCTTTTTGGTGACGCAGACCTTAAAGTAAATATATTTATGCTTTTATACAAAATATTAAAAAAATAAAAAAAGACGTCACAATCTGGTTGCCAATTAATTTACTTGCAGAAAGAAAAATAGAAAAATCATCTACGTCTACGGCATCGGTCGTTTAATGGCCGCCGTGCATTATATTTTTCTGACTAAATTTACTTTATTTTATACTTGTTTTTATTTTGAATTTTATTTATCACGAACACAAAAGAGAGCGGTCTTATTTAAACTTGACCGGTAATTTCCAATCAGAAATTTGTACTTTCCCTCGTTCATCACTCATTTGGTTCACACCTCCCAACTATACCCACTTTTCTCATTATCTCTCCATTATCGTAAAAGCGTGAATCGAAGGAGGTTGCTTTTGATATTATACTCTCTTCATCAACACCAGGGTGTTAATTATTAATTTGATTTATTACACTCATTATTGTTTCATGGAACTGACCGGTGCATGTTTATAACCCACTACTAGTGTCCAGAACAAAACAATCGGGCTGCGGTCAATGGAGAATGCGTGTTATACTAATATCAAATCATCTTGAATGGGTTAATTATGACTTTCTATAATTTCCGGTAAATCTAGCTCAAGTAATAGGCTTGCTTTCCACAATTTGGGCTTTTCTTGGTTGTTTTGTTTTTGTTTTTGCTTTATAATGGGTAGAAGTATTGCCGATAATCATCCTGTTTTTGTTGTTGTTATTATTAACTAATTATCTAAATAGCCTCCAACATGATTTATATGCCAGATCCTGCAATTTTGTGTTAGCTGATTTTCGATCTGTTTCTGTTGTTATTTTGGTCTTTTGATGGTTGTTGAAGATTTTATTGTAAAACGACAACGACATCGTCTCTTTACAGGTGCACCTGTAAAGTGTCAGATATTGCCCGCAATTACATTTGAGACTTCAATCCTGTACCAAAATCATTGTAAGATATGTCCGAAGGATGTGTGAAAGTTTCGTTGAAAAAGAACACTGCTTTCCTGGTTAAAAAAGCGAAAATATGCGTCAGCTTTTACAACGGACGTTTATGAGATTTATGACCGTTAATTAACGCTTTTGAGCTGAATGATAGATATCGTCATACTAAAGGGGCATTTAAAAAAAAAAACCTAACCCTATTTTATTCTTCTATTACCATAAGCTAAACAACACGGTAGAAGAGAAACGAGGAAGCTCAAAGTAATTTTCGTGGAGTTAGACACTTAACAGGCATCCCTTTAATATTTATAAGACATGAAGTTGACGAAACGCATCTTTTTCCATTTCATCTTTTACAACAACAAAAATATGATGCAGAAATTGTCCTGCTTCCGGATGCATTTCTTCAAGTCTTATAAACAGATGTTTGTTTTTAAATAATTGTTTTTACACCTAAAATATCTTCAAATCCCATAATATCGATTCAAATGTTATCACTTCATTTCAAGGCCCAAAAGGTGATCCCTTGCAGATAAAAGATAGAAGACCAGCCATGTCAATAAAGACGGAGCCGAGTACACGTAGTTTCTTAACATTGTGTGCGCCCACAAGGTTGCCCGTGGCTGGAATGCTCCCCAGGGAGTGGAAAACGTGCACTTTGTGTGCTGGATTGATTGCAGAATGTATCCGATGACCGGGGTAATAATATAATTGTAAAGCGCTTATCAATCGTGATAGGCGCTATATAAATCAATGATATTATTATTGTTATGGGATATCCCTCCAGCTTAATCACATATTTATTTACAGTGATTGTTCTTTTTCTTTGTAATGTCCATAATTTTTATTTCGTAAAATAAATTGATTAATACGAATACAATTCTATTTTTCTTCCCAGATGGGAGCAGGACCCCACGTACTGTCAACGTATCGTGATGAACAAGCACCCGTACAACAGCGGCCGCCGACTCCTCGACCTCATGGACATGTCCATCTTTGACTTCCTCATGGGTGAGTACCAAACGATTCCACAATATTTACAGGCGTTTGTCGAGCTAAACATTGTTGCCATGTGTCGACAAAAATTGTCGTCATGTGTCGACGTCCTCGTCATCATGGTCATGTCTATCTTTGACTTTCTCATGGGTAAGTACCGAACGATTTCACAAAATTTACAGACATTTATTGTCGACAAAGATGTGTCGCCATTTGCGACATTTACAGACATTTGTTGACACAAATGTGTCCCCCAAAATGTGTCACCGTTTGCGACAGTTCCAAACATTTGTCAACGTATCGCCATGAACAAGCGCCTACATCTTTGACTTTCTCATGGGTGAGTACCGTACGATTACAAAACATTTACAGACATTATTTGTCGACATTTATGTGTGGCAATTTGGGACATTTCCAACAAAAATGTGTCGCCATTTGCGACATATAGTCGACAAAATGTCTCGTCATTTGCAACAGTTACAGACCATAGGATATTTGACTTTTACATGGGTCAGTACCGTACTGTACGATTCCAAAACACTATATAGACATTTGTCGACGCAAAATGTGTCGCCATTTGCGACATTTCCAACAAAAATGTGTCGCCGTTTGCGACATATAGTCAACAAAATGTCTCGTCATTTGCAACAGTTACTGACATTTGAAATTTTCGACAAGAGTATGTTGCAACACATTTAACCATCTTTATTTAGATCCAAAAAAGCTTCAATGTGTGAGAGAATTAGTTTATTTGGGGAGGATGGCTTATTGTCTTTGATATCTCTCTTCCTCTCGCAAGTTCTCTGCCAAAACTAAGGAGTTTAACGCTTTTAATACCCAGGGGCATGTTTCACAAAGATTCTAAGTTGAACTTAACTCTAGGTTGGACCTAACTATTATGGAAAGCAGTATGTAGCCTTGGAAAAAAAACATATTTAAAAGCAAGAATGCAAATAATTTAGACTTTCATATATTTTTCATCAAGAACATGAAATCTCCTCGATAATAGAAGATATTATTATGATTTGAATCAACATTTTATGCATTTTAAAAGAACTTGTCAACACATTTTCAAAGAAACTAACCGCTTTCCATAACTTTTTAAGTCCAACTTTAATAGAGTTTAGTTCAACGTAACTAAGGATCTTTGTGAAACACCCCCTGGTTTAGACATTGGTCCAAAACCTTGTACTCTGTCTCACCTATTTATGACGTGATGAGCACGGGATCACCGTGGGCGAAATTGCGTTGAATATATCGAGAATGCTCATCGATCATCTAACATTAAAGGGGCTTCTAAGACTAGAGTAAAGAAGAGGGGTCGACACTAACCAGTTCGCATCGTCAGAGAACGGGGGCGTCGTCCTCGTCCACACAATAAATTGGAAAACCCCTAATTTGTCAGGTCACTCACCACATGACATGTTCATGTGTAACATTATTATTTTATGTCCTCGCTGCTGGGTATATACAATAATTCAAAAACAAAATAATTAGTTGTAAGTTATCTTATAGACTGTCATTCTTCACTGTTTAATCAATTACCTCGGGCAATAAAATAATTGGTTGAATCGGTCTCGAATGATCTCAGACTAGCTCTTGACCGGCAAAACAAGGGTCCTGAGGCAGCGTATACTGAGCTGAATCGACTGAAAACCAGTCGGATTGGGTCGAGTCGGCTCTGTGTGCGGAGGGCTTACCACTCTTCAAGTCGGTAGGAAGAGGTGTATCTGGTCTAGTGGTCAGAGCTTTGCTCTGTGCACTAATCGGCCCGGGTTTCGAAGGAAGGCTGCGTCTCTCGGATGGTTACGAGAAAGGGCGGTCCCAGACGTAAATAAGTATCAATTTATTGAACGCAACTGTAAACAAAATAAAATAATAACCAACCAAACTACCGGGGCCCTGCATGTTTCATTAAACTTTTCCAATTCTTGTAAATGTCCAATATTGTAACTATTGTTCCTACATCCAATCGGCATGAAGCATTATAGCCGTTGTCATAGTAGTTACACAATTGCCATACTTACAACAAATTGAACAGTTTGTTTTTTTAGAAAACGGGACTCTATAAAGAGCCCACATTATGATAATCGAATACACATTTTGTATTTGTATTTTTTATTTCAAACTTCAAACATGATTTCTCAGCTTGCACTTCCGTAAGAAGTTTAGCTCCTTTCCAATGATTTGTTTCTATTTTATTTTTTTCTCAAGGCAGAGCTTTGTTCAAATAATTATTGATCGTCGTTCTACGTGTATGAAGTAACATTAAAAAGGGATGTGCTTATATTATAGTGTCTGGGGTAAAACATAATTTATTTCACGTGTATGGTATATTATTGTTATGCAATGCAGTCCGAACGTTTAAATGTTCTATTAGGGGTTTGCACGCAGAACATCTAAAAAGTCGTTGATAGGCGATAATATTAGGAAGAAATGGAACTTACTTCATGAACATGTGTATAATAACAAATTCCACAGTATAAAATGTATCATTATTTTGTGAAATATTTGACATGCGGTTTGTCCTTTATTGCTTTGAATTCCCGTCGTGAATAAAGAGGGTCGAACTTTCATCTGAAATTCCAAAAAAGAATTATTCAGTACCCTACTCAAAAACTTCACCGAAACTTAGACATTATTATATTAAAGGGAGAGATCCACTTTTGCAAGCCAAAATTCAAAAGTTGCGAGGTTATTGTCTTATATGAAAGGAAATGTCATTTAATAGCATGCCTGAAAAAATTAGGGCTTGAAATATCTTTTTCGTGGAGTTATAGACCTAAAACTGAATAAACTGAGGGACGTCGGTTAATTATCTACATACGTATTTTTGGCCGGTGAGTAAGTTCGTACATAGATTTCACGGAGTGCCATATCGGTATGCATGACCCCGACGTGACCCCCGCTAGCTACGTGAGCCGCGCATAAGTACTAATGTGTGAGCGTTTACCAAGCAAAATACCCAAACT
Source organism: Echinarachnius parma (assembly GCA_037951105.1). Classification (NCBI taxonomy): domain Eukaryota; kingdom Metazoa; phylum Echinodermata; class Echinoidea; order Clypeasteroida; family Echinarachniidae; genus Echinarachnius; species Echinarachnius parma. Next base: position 27,587 of record JBAMJV010002385.1, on the reverse strand, counting down.
TCGCTTAAACTGACTACATGTAATTATATATCCTTTCTTTTTGAGATCTTTTTCTGTGACATACGTTAACAAAATAATGTCGGCTTCACAATACCTTTACGAGAATTAGTACTATATAGTTGTAATATTATGCTAAATCAGTTGAACTCCTTTATTGACCGATATATAGTTTAAATGGAGGGACGCATTCGTTTTTCATTCGTAGAATCTAAATTAGAGGGCTGTTCGCTCCGATTTTTGTTTTGCGTGTTACATTGATCCCCATCCGTCAACTGAAAGCTGTTCAGACGTTTTGTAAAAGTGGATCTGTCCCTTTAAAGGGTGTCTACAACTTCACCATATACTCTTTTAACGGACATGATAATGAATATTTGATGACATCGCGAAGCATTTTTAGATTAATAATATAAATAATACTCTCGATTTATATAGCGCCTATAATATGATTGATAATCATCACTAAGCGCTTTACATTAATGATTATTACCCCGGTCATCGGATGCATACTGTAATCAATCCAGCACACACAAAGTGCACGTTTTCACTCCCTAGGGAGCATTCCAGCTAGGCAAACTTGTAGGTGCACAGAATACTAAGGAACTACGTTCCATCTTCCCGGGTACCCATTTATACACCTCAGTCAAGAGTATAGCAAAATACGTGGATTCATTTTTCTTGCTGAAGGAAAAACGCGATGGGTATACTCTGGGTTCGAATTCGGGACCTCACGATTGGAAGGCACGTGCTCTTGACTATCAATTTTTTCCACTCCACGTCCGCATGACGTTGGTTCTTGCTCATATTCGCACGTCCTCACGAGTTCAAATGCCTATTAATAGCAAACTAATTGGAATTGTCCCGTCCAACTGGATTTGGGACATAGTTACACTCATAAAAAACCTTTGTCTGCCTAGAAATCATGACACCAAAGGTAATTTTTAACACATTAATTTCGTCGCAATGTCGCAATTTCGTTCGGCTCGAACAAATGAATAGCTGCGTAATTTACGTCATTTCGATTCATATACGTTTTCTTTTATTTCGGCTTGTCTGGGACTGACTATTTATGGGTTACATTATTGTCATGCATCGATGTATTATATACAGTAGTCTCTTTACATTCATTGTCTTTGAGGTCATTGTCGCTTGCATCTTTTGTTCACGTCGGCTTGAAATTATCCAGTTCACATAGATTCGATGGTTTTAATATCGATTAGTCTGGGCTATTTCAAGGTAACTACCCGGCTATTGTTATATTTCCAATATGGGTCACTTTATTGTTACATTTTTCAATAGCTTATGAATTATTGGGTACGTGTATACTGCTATTCTTTAGCTTCTTTTGTATTTTAAAAAAGCTATTTATTGGTTACTTAATAGTGATGCATTTATTATAATGTCCTCTTCACATTCGGGTAACCATAAGGTGTATGGGGGTGTAACTATATACCCCGCCCCGATAGTTCGCATTTAATCGCGTAAAGGTTCGGCAAAGCTATCTAATTTTCGTTTATTAAATCATATTATTTTCGTTTTAAATCATATCATTTCCGTGGGAAATCATGTTATTTCCGAGCAAACTCATCATAATTGAATTTATATATTTTTTTAATTTTCTGGTTATCATATGAAAAACCGGAAACATGATAATCATGTCAAAGAAATCAGCTCTTGTCAACTAATCAAAAATAAAGGGAAAAAGAAAAGATTTCAAACAGAAACAAATCCGTATACGCCATGCAGTGCGTGCAAATTGCTGTTTGTTACATTATTTTAAAATATTTTTTTTTCTTTCTAATTAGTCTCGCCCTTGGGCCGCCAAATGATCAAAGCAAAATGAAACATTAATTTCCTCTGCAACATTCGGCTATTATACATGTTTGTCGCATTCACATTATGATTATTTTGTAATTATTTTCAGTGGCGTATAACATGGTCGGACTGGTTTGAGAGGGGGGGGGGGGGGGGGGGGGTGGGGTGGTTGGAGGCACCGGATGTGTATTTATTTATTTAATTTTTTAATTTTTTATTTATTTATTTATTTATTTATTTTTTGGAGGGAGGCATGTAGTTATGTGTTTTGACATAGATTGTCCCCTTATGTTTTGTTTTGTTTTTAAAAAAATATTCTGGTGGGGAGTGGGGGGGGGGGGGGGGGGCGTGCCCCTCACCCCCGTATCTACGTCACTGATAACTTTCTTTTTTCCCGTTCGACATTGAAGCTCAAATGACTTTCCATTATCTCTCGGGTGATGACCGGCTGCATGGCGAAACAGTCATGATTGACGAGAGTCGCAATTATTGTCTGTATTTTTAAAGATGCAATTATCGGCATTATTTATGTATTTTATTGTATGCTTCCACGATTTTTCTTCGTATATTATGGTATATGGCGATGATTATGGATGGAGTGAAACAAACAAATAAGACGAATTGCTATAATATGAAGCTCTGACAAATAGCCGTGAAAACGTGAAATGAACCCCTGCGTTGACGTCATTGTCTTATGTTATGGAGTCACGGAGAGTTCAATAAATGTGCTCAGCGTATATAGCTAAAAAGATATTTAAAACAAAAATCAGCATTTACGGAAAGCATAGGCCCAACTAATTGATCAGTATTGTTGAAATTGTCTTAAAAAGGGTTTATATTTACGATAAAATATGTCCCTTATATTTTACATTTTACTTGCCCGACCAGACCAACGTTGAAAATGTCACAGCCTGTTCGCCGGTCTTCGCCGGGTATAATAAGTACCTACCTGTTGCTAAACACTCGATCAGTTCGTGTGCAGCGTGGCTACTTAGCTTTGCACATGATGGACACGCTTTTAAGACGAATGACAATAATATGAAGCCATGGGCTGACGTTATTTCTTATCTTATGCATGGAGTAATGGAGGTTTACATTGTATTTGTGTAGGCCTACATAAGTCTTTAAAGTGTTTATTTAGTTAAGTTCTGGCTTAGACGGCGCTTCAATTAAGCCTAATGGCAATGAAGCTCTGTGCGATGTAATTTCTTGTTTTATGGAGTAATCGGGAGTTAACTTATGTTCGTGTACATTTTACTTTAAAGAGGTGGTGAAGTTATAGTTTTAAGGGCGCTTCAAACAAGAATAATGGCTATAATAAGAAGCCTTGCGCTGACGTATTTTCCCCTTTTCATGGAGTCATGGAGAGTTTTATTGTGTATTTAAGTCATTAAATATAAAGGTATATAGAGTACAGAAGCCATGACGTCATAAAAACACTTTTTTAGAATTTTCAAATTTGGCCTTCATTTTCAGAAAGAGCATAACAAATAATGTCCAAATACCGAAAATCAAAGGAATATGTTACGTATTGGCTGCGATATGCCCATCCGAATGAATTTTACTTCAATGGGCAATCAGTGTTATAATGCACTGGTTCCTAAATGTAGGAACCAGTGCACTATAACACTGATTGCCCATTGACCCCAAAAATCATTCGGATGGGCATATCTCGGCCAATACGTAACCTATTCCTTTGATTTTCGGTACTTGGACATTATTTGTTATGCTCTTTCTGAAAATCAAGTCCAAATTTGAAAATTCAACAAAAAATGTTTATGACATCATTTATGACATCACACTTCACCACTCTATAGTAAGTTCTGGTTGATTGGGGTTCAAATGTTTTTCGAGATAGAGGAAAAGCTACGTATTGAAACGCCAAAAGCAAATGACTGAACACACAAACAAAGTTATTTATGTATTTTATTAACATCCGTTCAGAAATAGCCGACATATCCGTAATCATGATAATACATTAATTGAATACAACTGGCGGGCGTTAACTTATTACAAAATGTTAATATTAACCATCCTTCACATTCATACAAAATCAAATAATCATGTTTGAATTAATATTAGATCAACATTTTTATTGCGCCATCAATCTATAAATTCTATTCCGAGGCGCATTATAATGCACAGCATAATTATTTACAAAAGGGGTTGAATCTTTTAGGTCAGAGCCGGCTCTGTTCTAGGCGTATGCATATAGTTTAGTTCTTGGTTCTTGGTTTAACAGCGTCATATTTGAATGAAAACGGCCTTATATTAAAATGAGTTATACAACTTTCTTTCTATACCTTTCAAGCATATCACTGTCTTGTTTATAATGATGAGGCATCAGTTTTAGCCACCGAATTGAGTTAGTACGATAACTTGTCTTTCTCTTTAACACCGCAGTCGTTCGTCCCATTCATTCAAGTATGTCAATATCTACCGTAGAGAACAAATTTAGTATACAGTGGGCATCCTTTAACCCTATGAGTGCTAAATGAACGTTAGAGAATCCACTTGACCCATGCATGTAGTTACATTTATTTAGACAAGTTTCCATGAATAGCTGAAACCCCTATGCGTCTACAATAAATAGAAAGGGTTATCCAATTATTGTATTAAACTAATAGGTCAACAGCCAATCAGGATGCAGCATTGCAACTGTTGCCAATAATTGGACACTTACAACAATTGCAAACGTTTTATGAAACGGGCCCAAGCTTGTCTGAGTGTCTCTACAATTATTTCAGAACTTAGCAATTATGTGTATATAAGGACTACAACAATGGATCTGATTCCGTGAGTATTGTGTCTTGAGTCGACCGTGGCACTCAGATGATTAAAGGGGAATATTCCAGTCCAGAAAATAAAACCAAGAAGAAAAAAAAAGAAAAAAAAAAAAACGTCGTTCGGATCGAGGAGCATTGCATTATAATACATTCATTTAAGTTCTGAGTTATTTTCATGATATAAAACATTTTAAATTTTCACCAAAATGTTGGTATTCATGGGCCATTGAACAATTAGTACACTTCGGATGACTGCTGATATATCACCTCCGAAATTAACAGAACCTTTTCCCTGACAATATTACATGTACCAAGTTTATATACCGAGCATGGTGGCTTAGCGGTTAGAGTGTCCGCCTCATGCACGGGAGGTCCCGGGTTCGAACCCAGACCGGGTCATACCAAAGACTTTAAAAATGGTACCTTCTGCCTTCTAACCAGACACTCGGCATTTATAGAATGGAGAAGGGAAAGTTAATCACACGAGTTACCAGAGGACTGGCCCCCTTATGTAAATTTCCTACATTTAGTAGACGTGTGGCCTAGGGCTAATGAAACGGAGATAGGCGCCGCCTTATGTGCCAACATTGGTACGGGAAAGACTTTAACTAACTTAACAAGTTTATATTATAAAGTGATGAAAGTGATGATGTAGGCATTTCCCCGTCCATTGACCTGGACCTATCATGTGCGCAGTAAAAAAACAAACAATGGCGCTGTAAAGTCTTAGTTCTAACATGGTTAAAATAAGAAAAAAACGTCACCGTTCCTTCCGGTATTTATGGATGTAATAAATCGGCGATACATGTCACACGGCCCAGTTGCTAAAGGCAATATCTCTTCCGTTTCTGCATATTTCTTTTTCGGATCTTGTCTTGTCCCTGTCACTGGTAAGCGGTTCACCCTGGCTGATTGCAGGGCCCCTTTTTAGAAAGAGATGCAATCGATTGTAAGTTAGCCACAATTAATTGTAAGTCAGAAAATGTGCTCGTTTCAACCAATCCGATTATCGCATTTAGAACACATGATCTGACAATCAATTGTAACTTACAATCGATTGCATCTCTTTCTGCAACAGGGCCCAGGTAATATACGTGGACCATTTGTTTTAAGATTCTCATTGATTCTAGTTTATGGAGCATTCCGGAACACTCAATGTTGCATGATTCTGAAGTTGGTCAATGGTTCTTGGTTAAGTAAATTTTCCCGACGTGTGGCGTCTTCGAGTCTTCTAAAGCTACCCCGCGCGTCCCGGGGGATACCCACTCGGCGTGCTCGAATGACCAGCATCTCTTATGGGGGTTGTTCACACTCGAGTCATTTTGGCATGAGTTGAATATAGATCATCTAAAAGCATTTCACCGGATGGCATTATTTATGTCGAGTGAGCTATTGCCTACCGTATTTGCACGTCGTCGATCCCACCAACGTTGCTAATGTCTAAACCTCATCATCGTCACCATCATCATAATCATCATCACGACGATGATTATCTTCATCATCATCATCATCATCATCATCATCATCATCATCATCATAAAATTGTGACTTTGATCGTCGTTTCACCAGCATCATCATTTTATCATCGTCACCAAAATTATCAATACCATTATCACCTTTATTATCATCATCACCGCCATCATCTTCATCGTCATCATCGTCTTCATTATATAAATGACACTCATCATCATCACCATCATCATTATCTTCACCTTTCCCACCACCACCACCACCACACAAATACATACATTGCTGTTTTCTGAAAGTGAAAGACGTCTTTCAATATGAAAACACATTTTGATGAACTAAACGAGAATGTCGTCTTTTCAGGTCTTTCATACATATACCTTCCAAAATATGAAGAAAACCTTTATGAAAGAGTGCGTTCAAGATTTCGTTCACTACTTTAACACACGCGACCCAAGAGAACGGGGGTAAATTGCGCAAAATGTAGAATAATATACATGTATATACAAGGGGACATGCACAAATGATACATTCGAATCGACGTAATATCCGCCCGTCATAATTATAGCATTTTGTAACCAGCTAGCAGGGGGCGGGGAACAAAAGGTGTTTGTAAAATTGGCGGATGCATCCGTCATAATGGACACAAAATTAACACCGTACTGCACATGGCATTTCACACTCGTTATTGCTATTTTTTAAAAAACGTGATGAAAATGTCATGGGTTGACCGCTGAAAAGGGTAGTACGAGTACATGTATTATGAATGAAAGTAATATTAACCTCTACTCAGTCACATGTGACATTCATGCGATTACCTAGTAGCTGACCGTCAGTGGCGTAGCTATTGGGAGAAGGGGTGGGGGGGGGGGGGGGGGCAGTCTGTGCGCCTTGCCCCCCCCCCCCCCCCCCCCCACGCAATACATAATTGATGCTAATATTAAACATTTTCTCGGTGGCCCGTTGAATAGGGCAAGTTGAATAGATACGTAATGTTGCTCGACCGAATCCAGAGTTGAAGCAGAGAGAACAAAAATGACAAAACAATATAACAACATAAGAGAAAATCCTTTAAAAAGAAATACGTGTGGCCCCAAAAAGTATCCCCCCTCCCCCCCCCCCCCCCCCCAACCCCACCAAAGAAATAAAATAGTCCGACCACGCTACGCCATTGGGATAACCCACTTGTGACCGTCTAGCAATTTCGGTTTGAGTTCATTATGGAAAGGAAAGTAACACTTTACGAAACACGTAATGTCGAATAATATTTCTGATGTCGATTTGATTATAATTATCTCCTGCTGTCTGTGGAATAATCATTTTCTTGTAAAATATTATGATGTATCTGACCTGTTACGAATCCAAAAATAAAAACGAGCTTTTTACATAATGATTGCCCTATTTACGATGACGTCGTAACGACGTAAGAGAATACAAGGGGATAGAAAAAACAGGAAATATAATGTAACATGTAGAGTGAAGTTGAAATTAGCTCAATATCTGATAACAAAAACAAGACGATAAATCAAAATGGGATGATCTTTTCATGTTGTTTGATACTTCCATATTTAAAGGAGACCCGAGTGAATGATGAGAGTAAAGGCTATATGGACAATATGTACCTATTTAAGGAAATAGTAAGGAAAATGAGCGCTTTGTAACTCAGTGATCAGAGCACCGGTCTAGCAACCTGGAGGTCTCGGGTTCGAATCCCGGTCAAATTGTATTTCCATTATTAAAATGTATTTCTGGTCAGCTGCTTTAATGTTTGTATAAATTTAAACTGCGACAGATATTTGTACAGTTTGTGTAATGTTATATCGGGTCATTCATCTTTGTGAGACCTTTTGTGGTTATTCTGAGACCATCAATATGGTTGAGTTTTGTGTGACCTTTAATTTAGGTAACTTTCTTTAATCTTTCATCATATGCCTTGGATATGTTTGTTTGAGGCTCTATTAAAGTGATCCATTAACTTAAAAAAGGGTTTTCAAAAAGTGATATTCGAAACTCCAGGCGTATACCAATATAACTGAAAGATTCTTATGTGATAGAACAAGAACACTGTCTACCTAGTAAAAAAGTGAAAATTGTTGAAAAAGTGAAAAAGTGAAGATTTTATCACCTACTGCCATTGATTTTTACTGCAATCGAAAAGCATTCCGGAACGCCTTTCATTCAACCATAGATATCTCCATAATGTAGAGAGACATTTGAAAAAAATCAATACTCATGTCATCTTCAATCTGTTACCATAAGCCGAACAACAAGGTACTAGGGAAATATGAAAGCTCAAATTAAGTGATTTTTGTTGAAATTGTCTAGGATTAAGGGATCACTTTGATATAAAAATTTGATTACATTTAGTGAAAACTTAATATGAGTTTGCGGTAAATCATACAAATGTTGATAGGTGATGAGTTTAGGAATCCCATTGCACACTTTACGGTCCGGTCCCGATCCGTCGAACAATTATTGTGTATGTGAACTAAATTCAGAACCTGATCTTTTGGTTTATTTTTTGTAATAATTGCTTCCGTAGAATACGTGCTATATATGACAAAGATCGTTGATAGAATTAGCACGTATTCTATTTCAAATGGACACCCTCCCCCCATTTTTACCAAGAAATCATTTAGGGAAAAAATGAGTTTATGTCTGGGAAGTACATAAGTAATCACTTTTGTGCCTGTCTCTGTGGTGTAGTTTTTTCTAGTGATGCAGGAAATATCACTCAATGCGTAGTTTTGTTCCCCCGATTTGTTTTAATTATTTATTTAAACAAACTATTGAGGGTAATTCATTCTTAAAGGGGTGATACAGTTTTGGTAAGGCTGAGCTTTAGTAACCAAAACCTGCACAATAACATTACAAACTAACTCCACCAAGCTCGAAAGGTATAGACAATTACAAACAACTAAGTGAAAGGCTTTTTTTTTTTTTTTCATTTTTTTTTTTTTTTATCATTCAAAAAGAGCCATTAAACACAAGAGGGCGCTCTCTAAAAAGGCATTGGTTTAAACCATTTTTCATACAAAATTATGCATGTGATGTTTTGTTGAAATAATAATTAAATAGAGAGATCATCAACAACTATTGTAAAACCTCTTTTGAAATTTTTTGAAAAAAAATTAATGTAAGCATTTTTTCAATCAAATTTTGTTTTTATTACGATCGGATTTATTTATTGATATTTCAGCCGTTTCTGATCAAATAAAGTTTATTTTGCCATTAAAATTGTATGCTCTTTCAAATTCGACACTCGGTTTTTCATTATCTCACAAAATAAAATGTTTCGTGCAGCGCCCTCTGTACCAAAACCGGTACCCCTTTAATTATTATTCATGATTTATTGAGGGCTTATTTCAAATTCATTCTGACCCATGCCGGCGACTCTTAGTATTATGTTAGTGTTTGTCTGAGAGAGTGAGAAAGAGAGAGGGTTCAATGACAGAGCCTAAAATGTTGAGATTTAAATTGTACGTTTTTTGACTGTTTAATTGCACGTTTCGTAGAAAAATATGATGTATTAGTGTAAATGAAATATTGATGTAGCTGTGTATGTGTAGTGTAAATAAGAAGTGGGCGCTAAAAATCCCAATAAATCAACTAACTACACTTCAGCTATTTTTAGAAGATTTTTTACCCCTTGGAAGAAAATGCTTTGTAAGTTCGTAGGAGCAATTCTATATTTTCTGTAATATTTAGATATATTATTTACAAACTGTTTCTTAATTCATTAAAATTCTACTTCCTTTTTATTATGGTCAGAAAAACTTGAAGATGTTAATGTTAATTAAGTTTTTAAAAATTAAATCGATGTTAATATTTCCTTTTAAATAAAATGTTTAGTTTTATTTTCTTTAACATGTGGCTACATTATTAGCAAAATACATATTTTTGTTAAGTATACAGAAAGACATAATAATATAACATAGTAAACAATCATAAAACACACAAACATACAAATATGAATTCGATATGTAATTATAATCCTATTCTGTTATGTTAAATTCTACATTTTCTTTTATCATCTAAATTCGATGTATTTACATTTTTTTTTTGTGTGTGTGTTAAACAGGTAATATGGATCGACATCACTACGAAACGTTTGAAGTCTTTGGAAACTTTACCTATCCCATTCATCTCGATCACGGGAGAGCGTGAGTAATTCTTGATATACATTTTATAACAATTAGTGTAACATTATTAATTAGTTTCGTAAATGTGTAGTTGTTGTAAATAATTTTAGAAGTAAGTTTAATATGTTAATACATTTTTGGAAACTTTACCTACCCCATTCATCTCGATCACGGGAGAGCGTGAGTAATTCTTGATAATAGTCATTTTATAACAATTATTGTAACATTATTAATTAGTTTCGTAAATGCCAAATTGTTATAACAATTTAGAAATTAAGTTTAATATGTAAATCCGTTTTTGGAAACTTTACCTACCACATCCATCTTGATCACCGGAGAGCGTAAGTTATTAATTATACATGTTATGACAATTATTGTAACATTATTAATTAGTTTCGTAAATGTGTAGTTGTTGTAATTGATTCAGGAAGTAAGTTTAATATGTAAATCCGTTTTTGGAAACTTTACCTACCCCATCCATCTTGATCACGGGAGAGCGTGAGTAATTATAGATATCATAAATACTTTATGGCAATTATTGTAACATTATTAATTAGTTTGGTAAATGCCATTTTTTTATAACAATTTAGGAATTAAGTTTAATATGTAAATCAGTTGTTATATGCAAGAACAATATTGCTGTTTTTTTTAAAAGAAAACCTATGCTGTAATTAATATAGCAGATAAGTATTCTGTATTTGTAAAGCCCTAGAGATGTGATGATGGTCATATTAGGCGCTATATAAATTGACTACTGTATATTAATTCGTTCTTGTTCTTCTTTTTGGCTCATATGCATGTTTAAGTTTGATAAGTTTAGTCCCATGTGTTTTAATTGTGTTACTTCAAATACTTGGGCCATTGTGTGTATACTAGTGTTATATATAAATTGTTACTTCTTTAGATTGTATAATACTTTTATTAAGCTATTAATTTTAATGCACTCTTGCGAATACAGGCCAATATTTATTAACTAGTATGTCATATTTATTTACATCACTTAGTATCATTAGATTGCATTCGCTTAAAGTGATCTATTAACTATATATTTCCTCCTATAAAGTGACATTTTAGACTTCAATCATATACCAACGCCGTTGTAAGATTCTTGAGAATGATATGTGAGATTTTGATAGAAAAGGAATTATGTTTACATAGCGAAAACAGAGAAATCGATGTCTGATTGTGTCTCGATCGCTCGCGTTAAGTATGCGAATTCGGACACTATATGGGCGATTGAGTATCCGAATTTGTACGCATCTCGACTACTGTGTCATAATTAGATTGAATGATATTTTCTTTAACCAGTGGCTTATTATAAACGTTTCTTGACGTTATATGAACCGATGGGAATTTGTATTATGGATTTGTAAATAATTGATGAGTTATATTTTAAAAATTAAACCTGTTTTTTTTGTAGGCGACTTTATGCTTTGGTATCATTTTGAAAATAATTAATGAGTTTCAAAATAGATTTAGTATTATTCCAGTGTGGGTGTATTTTTGTACCGACTGGCCGGTCAGTGAATCGTCCACTGACTTTAAAGGGATCTAGTAACTTTGTTGACATGTGCAAAAAGTGATGAGCGGTTGATACAATGACGAATTTGAATAATTATTGACGAAAATGTATGACAAACGACTAAATTGACTGGACTTTGTGGGAAGCCGTTCGACTAAATACGAAATTGAAGTTAGGATTAGCACATTCCAGGCTCCTCGGGACGAAATTGAAGTACGCATTTATCAAATTGAATGATAAAAGTGTGAAAATGGATTGGAAAAACTTCAGTATTTTCCCTAAATGCACACAATGGATAAGTTTTTTAATATAATTGCATAGGTACTCGGACAGTCGGACTTCATACCAAGCTGAACTTCCTTTGTATTTATTGTAGATAAATGGGGGCGTTATTGAGCTATTCATGAAAACTCATCCAAGGGAGCGAGTTCATTCAATTTGATTTAGCTCTCCGAGAGTCAACAATTTACCAAATAAACTAAATGCTTCTTTCGTATAATTTATTTGCCAAATACAATAATAATGACAATAATACAAATGCAATGATTTGATTTGTTGTGCTTGTTTTGTTTCTCGTAGGTTTGGTAAACACAGGCACGACGAACTCAGTATACTCGCGCCTCTCATCCAGTGTTGTAGGTAAGTTCACTGTCTTCATTACTAGTACTTGCTTATATAAATACTGTATGTCATTCGTCGTGACATTCATTGTGACATTGTGTCATGTGACATTCATTGTGACATTGAGTCATGTGACATTCATTGTGACATTGAGTCATGTGACATTCATTGTGACATGTGACATTCATTGTGACATTGAGTAATGTGACATTCATTGTGACATTGAGTCATGTGACATTCATTGTGACATTGAGTCATGTGACATTCATTGTGACATTGTGACATGTGACATTCATTGTGACATTGAGTAATGTGACATTCATTGTGACATTGAGTCATTTGACATTCATTTTGACATTGAGTAATGTGACATTCATTGTGACATTGAGTCATGTGACATTCATTGTGACATGTGACATTGAGTCATGTGACATTCATTGTGACATGTGACATTGAGTCATGTGACATTCATTGTGACATTGAGTCATTTGACATTCATTGTGACATTGAGTCATGTGACAGTCATTGTGACATTTATTGTGACATTGAGTCATGTGACATGTATTGTGACATTGAGTCATGTGACATTCATTGTGACATTGAGTCATTTGACATTCATTGTGACATTGAGTTATGTGACAGTCATTGTGACATTGAGTCATGTGACATTTATTGTGACATTGAGTCATGTGACAATCATCGTGACATTCATTGTGACATTCATTGTGACGTGATATTTTTTGTGCCATTGTGACTTTTCCTTCTATAGGGTGTACGCTACCGTTTTGTGATGTGATTTGAGTAATGTGGTTTTACTTGGTTACAAGTCAGTCACCAAAACTTTGTTTGTTTATCTGGAAATTCTATTCTAGAAAGGAGACCAAATAGGTACAACCGATGAGACGAATGCCATATCCTCTTATATAGCCTCCCATGTTTTCTTTTTTAAATTATTTGTTACTTAAAAGTTTAATTGAAAAGACCAATATTCCAACTTTGATTCGTCAAAGGACGTATTGATTATCAAGCCAGGTACACACAAAAAAATCCCCCCCCCCCCCAAAAAAAAAAAAAAAAAAAAAAAAAAAAAAAATCGAAATTATCATTTGTATCAAATTATTTATTATGAGGGGGCGGGGGATAATTTCTCCATCTCAAATTTTGATTAGCGTCTACAACCATTTCCATCCCCCTAACAAATTTGTACAGACGATTGTCACAGGTGCTGACGATTTTGCTAAATTTTTCTATTAAGTTCCATTTAAAATAGATTTACCGCAAACCTTTGCTAAAAATATACTCACACATCAAGATTACATCCGTACCTCCCTCGCATTTCAAAGCGATCTAGGTATCTATGTTGCCACTCGCAACGACTGACAATGGGTTGATAAAATATGTATAATTGTTGCATGATAATTATGTCCACTCATTGATGTGTGAACGTTTCATGAATAAATGAGTTTGGCCAAGTAATGAGCGAAACTGCACAGCGATATTTCCACCTTGCTAAATGGTTGTACAAAGTTGAAAGAGTCTTTGTCAATTTCGTTTTCAAATTAAATCATGAATATATCAATAACGAAGTGAAAATTGGAGAAACAAAAGATGATTTTATTATACACTTCAATACATATGGGGAAAAGAGCAGGGCATGAACATTGAAGAAAACAACCCCACTAATTTGGTCGATTATAAACTAGATGCCTTTAAGTTGTTGGCGTCTTGCAATTAATAAGTTGAGTGGGGAGTTGCTCGATACTCATCTTGTCTCTTAAGTCACCCGCCTTTTTAAGAACGCATGAAGAGCTGTTGACGATGAGGCTACTTCCTCCCACCTTTCCATTACCCTATAGGTTACCGCGGGTAGAATCATGTAAATCGAAACCTTTAACATATATTTGCCTTTGCAGTCTATGCAGATTCTGATTATGATAATTATCATCTTGTCAGACAAGTTCACGTTGAGTGGTTTTATGCTTTAATAGTCCTCTCTCATGGATAAAATGTCCACCCCCTCCTCCTAAAACTCTTACATGTCCGAATAGAGCAAGTCTTGACCACTTGAAACGATGTGAATCGAAGATGAGGCAATACTATGCCCCACTTTCCATTGCCCTAAGTAAACGTGGGTAGAATCGTGTAAATCGAAACCTACTTCATACGATTGTCATGCACTCTTTGCAATTAAAGAACCGACATTTGTACTACATGTATAGTGTTCTTGATTCTCATAGATTATCGTGATTTCATCTATATTGTCAGTGAAGTTCATGTCTAGTGGCGTTATAAGTTATGTGTAGCTCTCTCTCTCTCCCAATCCCCCGCCCCTGGCCCCCAACCCCTCCTAGCTCAAACTGCCGATGGAGCAATTCTTGACCATTTGCTGTGAATCTAAGCTATTTTGACCTATTTCTGCAGACTTACTATTGGAAATAATTACGTGTCACTTTGTGAATAAAGCCAGTCCACAAACTCGCGTCTCCAGCTTTAGGGGTCATGACAGGTTCAAGTTAAATGTCACAAAGGAACCTGCCCCCTTATCCTCCCTTCCCACTTGATGAATCAAGTCACCCCGGTCTTCCAAGAAAACATGCTTGAAGAGTCATTTATGCGGTATTCATGCCACATTTTTCAACACCTTCACCGGAGATTAAAACAACGTCATATATTAAACGTTTTACTGTCTCAGTAGATTATAACTGATTGCATTTGTCAGCTTTTCTACTGTCTCGTATATAGATTACGTAAGTCAACACACGCGCGTCTCCCGCTTCTAGGGTCAGACAAGTTCAAGTTTGATGACGCGATGAGTGACACCCCCGTCCCCCTCCCCTTCTTGGCCGATCAATTCACCCAGTCTTCCTAGAAAACGTTCTTAAAGAGTCATTAATGACGTATTCACGCTTTATTTTCCATCACTCTAACCAAATAATAAAATCACACCATATTCCGAACTTAACCGGTCTCTTCAGATTTGAACGTATTGTAGTTGACTGATTTTACAATGTCTCATATTGACTACATCAGTCAACGCACGCGCGTCTAACACTCTAAAAACACCCGGGTCAGAATTGACCCGGAAAAGAGTCCGTTGGGGGCTCACTCAGGGTCAGACAAGTTCAAATTGGATGATGTAATAAGGGACTCCCCCTTCTTCATTGTCTTGGTCGATCGCCCTAGTAAACACTCCTTAAGAATCAATAATGAGTTAATTATTCATGCCCCACTTTCAATCACCCTCTCAGGAAATAAAACCACACCATACCCCAAACGTTTGACAGTGGTACCGCGTTCCCACTGCATCTTGTAGATAACACCAGTTAACGCATGCACGGGCGTTTCACGCCTCTCGCGTCGGACAAGTTCAAGTTGAGGTCACCGCCCAGGTCAACCCCGGTCTCTCTTGAAGACACATTAATGATAAATTCGTGCCCCATTTCCCATAATCCCCTTCCAAAGAATAAAATCACACCATGATTATTCCAAGGAGTCTTTCTTATACCTCCTTGATTATTCCAAACGTTTGAAGATCTTTGCTGATTGGAACTTAGCGTAGTTGTCTGATTTCCCACTGTCTCATGTAAACTATGTTAGTCAACGCACGCGTTCCTCCAGTTTCTAATATAGGGTCAGACAAGTTCAAGTTAAGTAGTGTGACGAGAGAATCCCCCTTCTTGGTCTATCAGAGATCACCCTGGTCTTCCTAGAGCCGTTAATGAGGTATTCACGCCTCATTTTCCAGCACCCTCACGAAACATTGAAATCACACTATATTCCAAACGTTTGAAAGATTTATTTATTGTTTGTTATCTGGTTTATTCAAACGCGTTTAATCAATCATAGATTATTTACGAAGAGCGGGGCTGTAATAGACCATGCAGAACACCTCTTCACGAAACGCCCACGAATAATAATTTCTTCTTTCCCACTGTATCGGATAGATTACGCCAGTCCACACACGCGCGTCTCAGGCTCCTAGCGTCCGACAAGTTCAAGTTGAGCGACGTCATGAGGGACTCCCTGATGGCGGATCAGGTGACCCCGGTGCTCCTGGAGGAGCACCTGGAGGCCCTGGACCGCCGTCTCTCCACCATCCTCACCGAGCTGACTCGCTGCGTGGGCCGCATGGGATCGGAGACCGCCGTCTTCAAGGCTGAGCCGCGGATCGAGGACTATAAGGAGTCGGAGGCGATGCGGCGCTACAACTCCGAATTGGACGATGACGACTTCGATTTCTGATGCCTGATGATATCATCTACTTACGAACCGGTGATAAAATTGACAGTCAAACCTGTCTATAAAGACCACTCAGGGTATGATATTATTGATAAAGTGGTCTTTATAGACAGGTTCATTCAAATGTAAACTGCTTTCTATAGGTGTCCATTACCGATCCTTGTAGACAGGTGGTCTTTATACATGTGGTCGTTACTTAATTAGAGCAAGTTGAGTTTACGTGTATGAACTGAAAACCGTATAATTTATGTATCGCGCAGTTGGAGGTGTTACGATTTGATCAAACATTCCGATAAAAAGAATATTTTCGCAATTAAAACAAAATGTATTTTCCATCTAATTATATCAACGCATCCGATGAGGGCATGAACGTCATTAAGCCTCTAAATGCATACCAGTTATATCATACAGTTATCGTACATTATGATGTATTCTGTCTCACGGTAAGGGTTAATGCAATGGGCCGGTATTCAATTCAATACTAAGTAAATAAACAAACAAAAAATAACTTAAATGTTCACTTAAGTACATTACTTAGCAAATTAGGTCACAGCTAAATAATATACCAATTTTTGTTACCAAAATTGAGATGTTACAATTTTTCAAAAAGTATTTCACGTAAGTTTTTGTCTTATAAATGAAGAGCTCATTTGCAAAAGGGGTTAGATCCACTTTCCATAAAAATTGAGTTAGCGATATCAGTACATTAATAAGCTACGTAACTATGTAGAATCCAAATTTTAGGACAATTTACTCACTCAAAATAAAAATATAGAAAGTTCAATTTTCATATTCCCATAGGCATGTGTACAAAGTTTGACAAAGAAACCTGCTTTACTCCAAAGTTGAAAAAGTGGATCTAACCCCTTTTGCAAATGCGATATCGAATTTGAGATTATTTGAGAGTTATAATAAATATTTTAATGGCTATCTTGCCCTCATCAAATGCGTGATGTAGTAGGTATAGGTGTTTGTAAATCTTGATGTATGTCTTTCCTTATTACGGTGCATTTATCCTCTCTAATTAAAGGGACTTAGTAACATTGTCCTCAAAATCCAATTGGAATCTAGCGGTTCCCTCATACCTTGTTGCATAGGCGTACCCAGGGGGGGGGGGGGGGGGGGTTTGGGGGGTTCAAACCCTCCCCCTTGACCAAAAAATGGCTGTTTTGGGGGGTTTGAACCCCCCCCCCCCTTTTAAAATTTTAGCCGGTCTCGAGACTACTTTTAAGCGGTCTCGACCGTCTAAAACCTGGTCTCGACCGACTAAAACCTGGTCTCGACCGGCTAAACCCTGGTCTCGACCCCAAATTTTGTTGAAGATCTCCGGCTCGAAAATTTAGAAAGTACTTGGTCTCGGCCTCGATTTTCTTTTACATTACTCGGCCATATAACGTCCATTTAACTTGAAATTTTCACACAACACCCAGTGGACACATCATTATAACAACAATATACATTGTATCAACCACTCATCACTTTTTGCAATATAGATCCCTTTAAGCCCAGTATCACCGTTTGGAACGTACTAAAAGTATTTGAGGATAATGTTGTCATTTGGTAAATAAAGGCGCTGAATCCTCTTTTTCAAAAACTCAAAAGAGTGGGTTTCCTTGTCCGACTTTGTGCACATGTCAATGAGATTATGTAAATGGAACGTTCCATATTTTGATTTTTATTGAATGTGTTTTGTCCTAAAATTTTGATTTCTAGATAGCTTAGGAGCAGCTTATTATCGTACTGATATCATTAACCAAATTTTCATGGAAAGTGGATTTAGCGCCTTTTGGAACTAAGCTCTTCAAATATTAGCCATGTTTTAACTAAGGCGCTCATTACGGGCTCAACGAGAGAAAATAAATGTACCTTTATTATAAACATGTTATACTGCATCGTTTGCTGCCGTATTGTATTGAACTGAAATGTGATTTATAATTGTTTTCCAAAAAAAGGCAACTCCAATTTTGTAGCCAATACTCATACATGTCAGAGTCATGTTTTGTTGAGGAAAAGAGGAAACATTATTTTCGAAAAAAATATGTCTGTTTGTGGTTTTATTATCCAACCTTATAAAAGGAAACACGGATGAGAGTGATTTTAATCACTTAAATCATAGTAAATCGGATGTCATCCTTCAAGAAACGTGTAAAACTGTTTCACGTTTTCAAAATGTAAATTGGCCAAAAAGTCTGACTCCACTTATTATGGCATTGTATCTGTAATTTAAAAAAATGTTTAACTGGACGGGACTGTCAAAAGTTCGGAAATTTCTAGTTAAATCAATTAGTTTGTATCTTGTGTTTTAACTGTGAGCATTATGTAATTATAGCCTTGGTTGGGAATCAATGTTTAGGAGTTTGTTTAAATTTTAAATTTGTTTAACTCGCCTTGGCAGCATTTTTACGTACATGGGCATCAATTATTCCTATGATACATTCGTATTAGTTTTAGGCAGCAGAAAATTGATGCTGATTTCTTAAACATTTTAAATATATTTAATGTTATTTTTAGATATCGGAAATTTAGTACTGATTTCTTAGAAATGTCAAAATTATTATATTTAAGATAGTTGTAGAGTTCATAAAAATGTATATTGATATTTGCTGAAAAAAAAGGAAACTCGCAAGTGCCATTAACTCTTGACTAGACAACTCAGATTGATCATCTTTTGTAATTAGATTTTAGAAGATTTGTTAATATTTATTTCTTTTACATTGATTATTTATTACCTAACGTATAATGTTGTTAGTTTAATGTGACCTAGAATTTCTCGTTTTCACCTTATTTCCTTTCTCCTTCCTGTCTGTGGTATTGGCGTCTTCATTTAATCATTTAAACAAATATTTTGTGCAATTTAAATATGTTGGTATGTAATTATTTTAAGATAAAAAAATGTAACTCATCATTTTATTATGATTTCTTTCCTTTATGTGTGGGGCTACGTGGATTTTACACTCTCTATATAATTATGTCATATTAACCTGTTATACAAACTGTTAGTTATTTTTCTCATTTGGGATTTTAGATTCCGGAAAGGGTAGTCTTTGTTTGTAATTTACTTTAAGACAATTATTTAACGATTTTTATATCTCTCAAAATCTCCTCGGATTATTTTTTAACTTTTATTAAAAATATTAGAACTTATACACGTGTCTTAATGGTCAAAATAATAGTAATGAATGCATTAGTTTGGATTGATATTCTTGAACAAGCTTCTTTGATCATTTTAATTGTTCTTGTTTTGTTGAAGAGAAAATGTTAACATCATATTGGAGGTTTTATTTAAGTATGTAGTAACTACGCTATATTATTACCAGTACGAGGCGTTTTGGAACTTAGAAATCGTTGACTTTTCGCAAAATGTATATCGTTGAAATAGATATTTATGATGCCTATAGGCCAACGACGTATAGCGCTCAGTTTTGCCCGCCATTGGCAGGAAGTTGTGTGATGATACGAAATGATTGATGATGCCAGTTGTGTTGTTACTTTTAATTCGTCTCAATATGATTCGTAAACAGTATGTAAACCGATGTTTGAAGTTTGGTTTAAATCTCCTTTTTTCATTTAAAGAATTATTTGAATATTTGACATTTTAGTTGAAACCATGCTGCGCGAACAAAAATCTTAGATTTTGTTTAGTCAAATTGTATTAAGTGGAAACTTTCATTAAACAAACACATTTATGTATATACATGTATAATTGAAATCATGCTGCGCGAATTACCGTTTTTGATTTGCTCTAATCGTCGTTTTTGTATTTGATACTTTCATTACAATTTCTTAGTTGAAATAATGCCACGCCAAAACAATCTTTGATTTAGTTCAGTCACAATATCCCCAATGCCCTCATCATTTATTTTATATGATTATTTTCTAATAATGTTTGTATTTTTGCCTTACACCGATAAAGAAGGTCAAAGATATGGATTCTCAATATTTTAACTTTATGTCAGACTCATCGCGTGTAACCATGTTAGTCTAAATAGTATTAAAATGTGTATAATGTTTTATCAAGATTTTGTTTATAATTTCGAACAATTAAAGAAATGTATACATGCGATGCACATACTGTAAAATTTGCAATCATGATTTACTTATATTTAACAAATTTAAATTCCGTTTTTGTTTGTGTTAGTAAGCTTTACATCGCACCTTTCAAAATGCATTAATATGTTGTTGTTGTTTTTTTTTGTTGGGGGGGGGGGGGGGGGGTCAATGAAACTGAAATTCGTTGCTGACGGATTACATTATTAAATTATCATGGCCAATGTTGACGTAAAGCTACAAAAAGTTCCATGGTTCCGTTATAAACATGTGTTTGAATGCTAGCTCCATGTTATTATTATCATTTATTGTTTCAATGGAAGGCGAACGTCTAACGTCTTAAAGTTTGTACAAACATGTTTAATTTATTCTGATAATTATTATAGTATACAACTAACGAATGGGCTTCTTGTGATAGTCAAATCTATTACCGAGGTCGGCTCAAAATGATTATTACCCGAAGCGTAGCTGAGGGTAATAGTCATTTTGAGCCCACCGAGGTAATAGATTGCCTATCACAATCAAGCACATTCGTTAGTTGTTTTATATCACTCATCAATATCAGTGATTGTGTTCAGCTTATAGCAAAATAAGTGATAATCTCTGAATATTTCATAAAATCGCTTGTAAATTTTGATATAAAAATCAATCGACATTAATGAAGCCAGTATGAGCCTCCAGAACCACGGCGCATCTAATACGCTTAAAGTCATTGTTATTTTGCGCACACAATCACAAAGACGCAAAACTGAGTGCGCACCAACGCGCTGGCAGTTGCGCACATACGCGATGAATGCGTGCTAGCGCTCCCACGGATGTGCTTATTGGCTGTCTTGGCGTTCTTCTTCCCAGGGTGTTAGTTTTTACCAGCAATGTCAATCACGTGACTAGAACGTGTGCGCCATAGAGTACTGCACAAATTTGATCGCGTGTGCATTTTGCTTAAACACATGATCTATGGGACGAACGCGTAACGAACTTTTAGTGTTAATTTTTTGCTAACAGCCCGGTCACATGATTGCGCGGGGATTGCGCGTGTTGTCCAAAACTATCATTTGTCAAATACAATGGTAAAACGATCTTATGAGGGATATAATATATTATATCCCTCATGAGATCGTTTTACCATTGTATTTGACAAATGATAGTTTTGGACAACACGCGCAATCCCCGCGCAAACATGTGACCGGGCTGTTAGCAAAAAATTAACACTAAAAGTTCGTTACGCGTTCGTCCCATAGATCATGTGTTTAAGCAAAATGCACACGCGATCAAATTTGTGCAGTACTCTATGGCGCACACGTTCTAGTCACGTGATTGACATTGCTGGTAAAAACTAACACCCTGGGAAGAAGAACGCCAAGACAGCCAATAAGCACATCCGTGGGAGCGCTAGCACGCATTCATCGCGTATGTGCGCAACTGCCAGCGCGTTGGTGCGCACTCAGTTTTGCGTCTTTGTGATTGTGTGCGCAAAATAACAATGACTTTAAGCGTATTAGATGCGCCGTGGTTCTGGAGGCTCATACTGGCTTCTTTAATGTCGATTGATTTTTATATCAAAATTTACAAGCGATTTTATTAAATATTCAGAGATTATCACTTATTTTGGTATAAGCTGAACACAATCACTGATATTGATGAGTGATATAAAACAACTAACGAATGTGCTTGATTTTGATAGGCAATCTATAACCTCGGTGGTCTCAAAATGACTATTACCCTCAGCTACGCTTCGGGTAATAATCATTTTGAGCCCACCTCGGTAATAGATTTGACTATCACAAGAAGCCCACTCGTTAGTTGTATAGTAGTTCACTTTACATCTTATAATAGTGTAAAACTTAGTTATAAAAGTTAATTTGAGTGGAAAGTGTTTTTTTTTTCTCCTGTTAAAGTGCCTTTACCGAAGGTCACCATGAAATTATAGCTTAGGGGTGGACATCATTTTCGGGATATATATATATATATATATATATATATATATTTGATTATTGTGTAGAAATATTTAATCTAAACATTTATAAGACGAATCATCATGTTTACATTATAATAATACGGCTAATAGTAGTAATACATACGTACTTGTTTAACATTGACATGACCATTGCGTGTGATTATCATTATATATGACGGCCCGGATTCTCAACAGTGTATTTAATCTAACCCCGGATTAAATCGCGCCATTTTGTAAATTTTTGAACTAAAAACCCAAAACCCAGGGAGTAAATTCTATATTACGAACCTCGTGTTGAATTTAACCCGTGCACTGAGATAACCTAGGATTAGATTTAACTCGCTGAGTATTCGGGCCGATATACTTGTAATGATGTATGTATATGAACCATTGGTATTGCAATGTTAAGTCATTTACGCCAGCGATTGTAATACGTAAGTAGATATGCCTATAGGTTCCCATTTGATTTTAACTATCGGTAGTATTCAAATAACAGATATTTAATATTTTATTATTTTCTTTTTTAAAATCTTTAATAATAAACAAGAAAGATGTTTTAGTAGTTATTTCATGTTTAAGTTCAGCTAAAACTCGTTAATATTAGTAATATTCTTATGTTCAGCTATATCTCGTTAAAACTGTCATTGTTCTTTATAATTTAATGGTTGTCTTCGTTTTTCTTTTCAAAATCTATCTTGCTCTCCTTTTCTAGGCTGATGGTATTCTGTAAATTTGGATTTATATATTCATCTTGTAACTTTGGAATTTGGGTGTACTATATTGGAATCATTAACGATTTTTCGCTAAATTCATAAAGAATAAACTATTTCTTGGAAGAAAACGTGAAATACGCCGTCTTGATTGTGCTATTTGTTTGCATTGGTATGTGATGAAATTATTATGTTTGCATTCCTTCCAGAACACAACACGAACTACGAATCCAAAAATAAACACACACATATTTTATGATCGTTTCTTAATTTAATAAAGTAGCTATATGACTTGTTTCTTTATATTTATATAAAATATCCATGTTGTCCGAAAATGGAAATTCACACGCCAATAAGAAATCATGCATAATACACATGAAACACATATTTTAACTCTTCACAAAATCAATTAATACTACACATACATAGATTAATTATTACAAATATTACAAAATAATTGGTTTATTCATTGTTGTAATGATTTGTAAATTAAATTTTTGAAAAAAGCTATAATGCATAAACATAATGTTTTACTCTATAAAAAAAAAAATTAACAAAATTAATAGCACTACAATTATATTATTGATATAAATCAATAACTAAAACAGATTTTCCGCAATATAACTGCTTCCATAAAATACTGGTGAATGTATTTATTATTAAAAAAAACAACAATTGAAATCATAACTGTCCGATTGTTTAGACATTACACCATGTTCAATCTGTCACGTATTTCATTTTCAATACCCTGTAAAGGGATCTAGTAACTTTGTTGACATAATTATGCAATAACTAACACAGGGTTGAACATGTGTATGATATGTGACCGGCTATATAGCAAAACCCTGCACGGCAATTCATGTTTGGAAGAAATGAGCATTTGAAATTCACATAATGTGTGTACAAGACTTATGATTGTAAAATTTAAACAATCATATCTTCGCCAATTATTGACCAATTTGTGATGAGGCCTTTCTAATTTTTATTTTGTACCGACAAGTGCATGATTTTGCTATAGCCGGTCACATATCATGCATATGATCCGATATGTCCACTGAGTGATGTGTGCAAATGCAAAGTGATATTTGCGAACTCATTGCATTAATATTGTGTACACAGTTGAACATATCCCAGGGGAAGTCCAAATATTTCAATCATAAATATCTTTATAACGAAAGAGAAATTTGGAAAACCGAAACCTATTCAATGATTATAGTTATTGCTGATACAAAATACTCAACTGTACAACGAGGTAGGTCAGAAGTGCTAGAGTTCTAAGTAAAATTTAACGATATTAACCGCCTATTTCTACACGTTTTGGATCAAGGCGAAATATTATCTTACCCAAACAACATCTGACAACCATTGTCGAACACCGATCAGTTACAATAAAAAAAAGGTTTTGTATCGAGGCGAAATATGATCTTACCAAAACATAATATGACACCCATTGTCGAACATGAACAATTACAATACAACTTGATATAGCCGCCCAATATATTTCAACAAGTTTTTAAACGAGGCGAAATGTAATCCTACCAAACACTTAATGGAAAAAGTCGATCAATAATTACAATAAAAATGCGGGGTTTTCCCCTTTCTTCTTCCATAGATACCATTACATACGGCGTCTGGTTTCGAGCCCTGGATACATTCAAGGGCAACATAAAAGGGATTTAAGAACCCTTCGTCAACATCCACAAAACATACTTAAATAGAACTCTAGCGATTCTCATATACCTTGTTGTATTCGTATTACCAATAGAATCATGGTACAGTTTTTCCGAATTTATATATTTCGTGTCAAAGTACGGTATACAAATGATGCACAGGCATGAGTGGATCGGTACGAATTGGATGCACGAGTTTAACTTTGGTATGGTTTAAACCCACGAGCGCAGCGAGTGGGTTTTAGACCATTTCCAAAGTTAAAAGAGTGCATACAATTCTTACCGATCCACGAAATATGCCTGTGCAGCATTTGTTTTATAAAATACGCGCGAAAAAAATGTGAAAATCAGACTTTTTCCCAGTAATGGCTAAATTGGCTAAATTTACCGACCCATGGCTTCAAAAGTACTAACCCATGGCTAGGAAAAAATTTCATTTCACATTTTTTTTTGTTGTTAAATTATAGATGAAATAAAAAAAATTATATACATTTTAACATTACATTTTTGTTTTTGAATGATAATTTTTTTTTTTTTTTTTTTTTAATCCGCTAAATACCCCTGTGCAACATTTGTTTTTATAAAATAAGCGCAACAAAAATGAAAATCAAACTAAAGTGAGCCATGCATCAGTACAAAACTTGTACATGCTAATTGACCAATCAGAATGCAGGGATTCTTCTACCCATTTTATAAATAGATATGATTGTCTTTGAAGTGTTCGGATTTGAAAGTCTCCCTGTGAGACATTCGCAACTCCACTCGGCTAGATAAATGTCGAGAGACGGAACGTGCGCTAAACATTGTGTACATTGCATCATGTTAAATATTCCTGGGAGACTTTCAACTGTGTGTAACTAAAGTTAGTGCATCGAATTAGCAAACATCACTTCGGTTTTTGCTCATATTACTCGGTCATGGTCGTAATGTTGACATTCATTATTTTGCCATGTAATGTTCACACATTACTCAGTGGACATAATTTCAGAGCACAGAAATACACAATTATAAAACCAACCTTTCGTCAATTTGTGCACATAATATTTTAACCGGTTCGACGCTATTTGATTGTGGCACAACACGCATTCTCCATACACACACGCCCCAAACTTCTCGAGTTACGTCGGAGATGAGTTCAATTTGAAGGGGAAAAAAGGTTGAGGTTGAGGTTTCGTGACTTGCATCATGTTAATGTACACCACCCAGACAGAACCTAGGTAATTAACAGGCGAGAGTGGCTGAATAGATAGATGTATGTCAAAAGCGAACATGATATTATGAGATGGAGGTAGTGGCGAAGCATGGTCGGACGAATTGGGGGCACACAAATAATTAGGGGGTACCCCTCAAGTTTGTCTTTATTTTTGTTCAACAATGCTCCCTTATGATTGCTTATTGTGTTTTTCCAACTGTTGAGGGGCACGGGCACGTGCCCTGGTGCCCCCCCCCCCCCCCCCCCTCCATGGCTACGTCATTATTCGAAGGAAAAAACGGGATGGCGTCAGTATTCTACGGAGGGAAAAGAAGCACTTTTTATAACCCAAAATCGTCACAATGTACACGTCTTGTTTCTTTCACGTTAGTGTTTGCTTGATCTTGTGTAAGCGTTCATGCATTATGTTGACGATGTGCGTGGAAATACACAATTATCTCAATTCAGGAGAGTTATTTGAGGGAACATGAACGAGCGACATGTTGCTTCGTAAAATGCACACCAAAAAACATATTTGTTGGCACACTAGGCAATTGAGTGTCTAACAAAACTAAACGCGAAGCGGTGGGGAGGGGAGGGGGGGGGGGTGGGTGGGTAGGATTGTAACTAGGGGTAGCCTATTGGAAAGACACTTTTGAATATATGCAGGTCTGGGTTTATTCATGGTCATCACATGCGGTGGGCACGGAGGTGGGGGAGGGGGGGGGGGGGGGGGGGGGGGAGAATTCTCGAAAGGAAGCAATTACCCCTCCCCCCCTCCCCTTATCATGCTTTATATCTGTACGACGTAGAGTAATGTTCAAGGCCAATGAAACGGACACATTATTGCGATTCATTTGACTTTTGTCTTCTTTTGTCGGCAAAATTGTGACGTATATGGGGCCGGATACGCGATATAGAGATGAAAACATATTTTATAAATAGCCTATTATATCTATTCTTCCATATTTCTGTGCAGACATGACCATTACGGAGTATTAAATCGTGGAGTATAATGCCTCTTATGACCTTCACATTAAGAAACTTCACTCTATAATTATGATTATAAAGAATGCTGGCTCAGCCCTTGGCCCCGTTGCAGAAAGAGATATACAATCGATTGTAACTATACAGTCGATTGTATCTCTTTCTGCAACGGGGCCCTAGTCACATTACCATCGGATAGCACTAACGGACGCCCGCCGACGGAGAGCAACATTTTCGATCCGTTCGCCTCCGTTCATATGCGTTTCTTGTCCGTTTCTTGTTGGGCGAATGCGTTCCTTGTCAGGCGATGTCAACGGTGGTTTTATCCGGCGGACAGTTTTGCTCATGTAGACAACTTGCACTACCGGATAATTTGATTTTGTAGATTGTCTATCCGCTAGGCATACGTTTACGCTATCCGGTGATAAGTGACGG
>JBAMJV010002384.1:0-25181 GCA_037951105.1 Echinarachnius parma | reverse complement strand
TAGACACCGCGTAACTTGAAGTTGTTCTTGAAATCAGTTTTACTTCAGAAGTTCCTTCTTCGTACTGTTGTTCGAGAGGACAATACTGCCCATACGCTTGTTGGAGATGCTCTTACAAAGGATGTATTTTCTAACTCAATGTCTATCCTGTCCCAACTCCGTAGGCCATAGTTAGAACCATTAATGGTATAGACACCGCGTAACTTGAAGTTGTTCTTGAAATCAGTTTTACTTCAGAGGTTCCTTCTTCGTGCTGTTGTTCATGTTGTTCGAGATGACGATACTGCTCATACGATTCCTGAACATAATCCTGCAAAGAAATGTGTCTGCATAGTGGTCCTAAAGACTGCCTGAAGTCCACATGTAGGAGCCTTCAAGGTTCACGTTGGTGTATATTTGGTATTTAAGTTCAAATATCACCAAAGGTTTCTCCTTATTACTTCAGAGGTTCCTTCTTCGTGCTGTTGTTCATGTTGTTGGAGATGACGATGCTGCCCATACGTTTGTTGGAGATGATCCTGCGAAGGAACGACGCCGGTTGGTCGATCTCTGAGAAGCGGCCGTGGATGATGCATCGGAGGACACCTGTAGGATTGAGAAGTAGGGAAAGGAAAAACGGGTTAATACAATGGAATAGAAATACTGGCTGTGATGTATAAACAGTTCTATATACAAAAAAAATTGGACAATTTGATCGGTTGGCAAATCAAATGAATTTAACTAGACACTATTTGACTATCTGAAGAAATTAATTATGATTTATGAAAACAAACATCATGGCACATGGCGCATGACACACGCAGCGACAGGTTAGAAATACATGACGACAAATAATTACAGAGACGAACATAAAATGTCATGATTTCAATAATCATAAAATGTATGACTTGAGCTTCCAGTCTTGGTCATGATTTACATATGTCTGCAAATTGTTAGCTTTCAGAATGGCCATGCAACATAATTATAATGTGGATGATCTGTCCATTCCCACTGGGAAACATTTTTCATGTCATAAAACATATTTTGGTAATTATGCCACACACACTGAAGTATATAACACATGTCTCTCAGGAACAAGAGGAAATTGAAGTGAACGTATGGGGGTCTAAGACACACTCTGTTCAGTACCACGTCCGTATTCCGGACATTCTCACCACGTTGCAACACCATAATTTTATTCGGTAATTCTGTAGCGGGATTCGACCCGGTAACCCATTGGAATTTATAGGGTTTTTGACCATGACATTTGAGACAGACGGTTGTTACGATAAAGATTGAGATTAAGATAAAGATAAAGATAGATTAAGGGATTATTCAGACGTTCATTGCAAGATAAAATGAGAAGATTAAATCATATGAACTTTAAGAAGATGGATTGAAACAATACAAGAAGGAGACACAGCATACCAAGGAGTTTCCTCCAGTCAATCTTCAATTTCATTATTTTTTTACGACTTTCCCCCGAAAACCTTGCAACCTTGCTATTTCCATATTTCTAAGCGACCTCTCCCCAAGTTTAAATCTATTAATAGAAAGCTTGCATTCAATAGCCGTTGATATCAAAATGGATATTACTTCTGACATGCTGCTTCTTCTTTTTCTTTTCTCTTTTTTTTGCGAAATATTTTACCCCCTTTCAAATTTGAATTAAGTTTTCTGCTGGAACCTATTTACAAGTCCCTTTGCAACCACACATTCCTGCGTTAGTGCATGTATAGAGCGAAGATTATATCTTCTTTATATGGAAATGGATATTGGTTTGGACATTTTCATTCCATTCTTTTATTGGCATTCCCCCTCTAGGTTCGAGTTGAAGCATTTTTCTTTCATTATTTGGAACCAATAGTCCCTTTACACCCTCTCCATGCAATTGCTTTTAAATGGAATATAGTAATAATCTTCTTGATGTGTATACATTTTGACATTTGTATCCATACTCCTTTGTCGACGTTTGACAACTCTAACTAAAATATATTTCCCCAAAAGATTTGAATAGATTTGAATTTGGTACCAAAATGTAAGTCTCTTTCAGTGCTTTGACACAGTACAGTTCCATTCATCGTTAAAATTTAAAACGAATGTTGGTTCGGTCTGCAGATATGTATGGACGTTTGTGCCGAGTATTTTGCCCTTTACATCAGTTTCAAATAGAAGTATTTTTGGAACACAAATTGGAGTTCAAATTCACACCCGCCTTGTCCCATCGAATTATGTTTTAAAGAAGTGCAGTAATGCTGTATTATTCAGTCATTTATATTAATTTCGATTTAGACGTAGCTTGTCTTATTTCATTTACTGGTGTTCACCTCAGTGTATTTTGCACTCCAGTACAGATATGTATTTGTTCGTTTGAAGTCAGCCATCTTACCTTCCCCTTATTAGTATATACATTCCCTTTTTTCATATTACACGGAGTAAATGTTTCTGGTATTTATAATAATCCCGATCGACTAAAATGTTTAGCATATTCATATTACAGTATTGACATTTTCTAAAGTACTGCGTCCTCATCAAGCTTATAAAAGAACTTTTGTCTTTTTTATTTTATGAACCAACATCTACCACACTTCCATGCTGTGTGTATACGTAACACTTATAGTAAATGTCTATTGGTATTTCTCTAAATCATGATTGATTTAGATATATTTATCAGCATTTCATTGGCTAAAATATTTCTCCCATCAAGCAATTTTGAAAGATTTTAAGAAATTATTTACCATTCTGTGCCTGAACCCACATCAGCAATCCTTTTTTTTTTAATGTATAAATCTTGGTATTTATCAAAATCATTATTGATTCAGATATATTTATCAGCATATCAGATTCCGAAAATATTGCCCCCCCCCCCCCCCCCCCCCCCCCATCAAGCTTTTATAAGAATAATATTTAAGAAATTATTTTCTTTTCTGTGTCTGAACCAACATCTGCAGAGTCGAGTTCAGGAGGCAGATTTGTTGTGTGCAATAATAGCCCTAGGGAACATACTCCGACTTGACTCTGACCGGACCGTCTCCAATTTCCCACGCATCAGATCAACGTTTTTAACCAGTTCACCATGCGTCCACACTGCATAATCCAAGTCTTGGGGCATTATCACTGATAATAGTCGCCGATTTGTGATCCGAAATAATACTTTTTTGTAATTCCGTTCGGTCTACCACCAGTTAGTCTAATACAAATGTGTATAATCCATTTCGGTCTACAAACAGTAACCCCAATACCAAATAATGTCTAATCAAATTTGGTCCGCAGCCACTAGGTCTAATACAAAGATGTCTAATCCTATTTGGTACAAGCCCATTTTGTCTAATACCTAATTATTGTTATACTCCCCAATTGGCCTACACCCGCGGTTCATAAATTATAGGTTGCACGGTTGTGGTTTATGTGTAATTTAGTTGTCATTCTGCAAAATGAGCATATCGCCTTCTAACAGAATCGTCTAATACCATCAATTTATGTCTAACGAACAATTGATCCTAACTCTTATACCCTAAATTCAGACAAAATCATACACAAACCGGCGCGTAGACAAAGCGAATGTTAGACAAAATTAATCGTATACCACGTGATTATAACCATACTGGGTCAAGAAGATATTATATTAGGCCAAGTGAGATATACAGTAGACAAGTTTGATAATAGTACAGCTAATGTGTCTACTTTGTCTACAGAAAAGCATATCTCAATTTGACGTTAATGCCGACAACACGTGTTTAGTGTTGACGCATGGTTAGTTGTTTACCGTATGCATGGTTTGCCGAATATTTTCTCGGTTGGTGGTGATTTTATTGTCTTATAACTTAAAACGACAATAAAACAAGAATTTGAGCATAACAAATTTGTAATGATTATGGTATGTGCCTGCAGGGAATCAAATATGATTAGGCACATATTGTGTTCAGCAGTCTTCATGCAGGATACATTTTTGACAAGAAATGTAGGCCTGTGGTTGTTATCTTAAAATTTATCATAGGCCACTTGTTGTCTTGGAATAAAACACATATTTAGAAGACATTATACACCCATATCATGAACTCTCCTTGACAATATAAATGATTTTAACCAACTTTAGTTGTGTTTTAAAACTAGTTCATCAATTTTACATAGTGACCAACGGCTTTCCATAATGTTAAGCCTAACTTTAACTTCAAGTTCAAATTAACATCTTTGTGAAAAGAAAACTCTTCGGACTTTTTCTTGACTCCATTAAAAGTTTGTGTGACGTCATTTAACAAATATTCCGAATAAAACTTATATCGATAGACAGTTAATCTCCTCGGTTTCTTTTCTTATAGTACGATAATTACCAAATACAGGAACAAACCTCCACCTGTTAAAGATTGACAAATATATATTATTATGGCAGCATATGATGAATGATCATCATTATGCACTTAAACCTTCTTAAAGTTTAATATTAATACTAAGATAAGCCATCAACGATCATCGAGATTATGTTTGTGTGTTGGTATTCTTTCGCATTTGAGCCGTTAGTGGTTCCACATCGGCTTATGAAATCCAGGGCATGTGGACTTTAATAAAAGATATTCAAGAGATTTCTTCATATCGCCTTGCTCGTTCATATAAGTACATGTTTTTGTTGGTACCGCGCGTCAACGATTTTCCAGGTATGACTTAGGGGCACAAAATAGGACCATTCAAATATTTTAAACAAAACCATAATAGTTTGATGCCAATCATAATTCCATACCCAAACATGGCTGAAGCAGCCCCAAGAAAAGTGTGAATGAACTAGCTGTTCGGCCGACCGGCTGTGGTTGGCCAAAGAATTTCGCCCCTAGCTACTACCCCTCTCCATTTTTCATTTTTTGATCAAGAATTTAATATTGCCATGTACATTTATGACTAATAATATTAATATTAATGGTATTATTATGTTTTCCTCATATTTTAGAAATAAGCTCCTAGGAAATGTTTCCCTGTAAGTTTTAGTTTTTTCAAGTACATACAGCTCGTTATGGTTGAATAAACAAAATGAAATAAAAAATTTAAATGAACTATTAACGATTAATATAAACATTATTTGTTATGTTTCTTCTGATTTTACCACTTAGCTCCTAGCGAACGTTTCTAGTTGATTTAGTTCAAGGATGTACGTTATAGTATTAGTGTTCGGCACATTTACTACTCGTTCTATTCCTAATATTAATATGATTATTAATAATATTTTGTTATCTTCGATTTGTATCCCTCAGCTAACCACTCAGGAAATTAAACCCCATTACAGGTCGTTAACAGCAGGCGTCCGCCCTTGGCAACCGGTGGTTATGGCGGCAAGTACACACTGGAGTAGTTGGGGACGGGATGGTCAAGGAAAGGGGACCACTTTCCAGCTTGTTTAAAGGGATCTGGTAACTTTGTTGGCAAGTGCAAAAAGTGATGAGTGATTAATAAAAATGTGTATTGGAGTTGGAGTGATCTCATATGTCCACAAAGTAATATGTGAGCATTTTACGTCAATTTGATGTTTTTTTGCTGAGATATGAGCAAAAATGCAAAATGATATTCACTAACTCTGTACTTACTTTGTACACGGTATGAAATGATCCCGTTGACAATTTCATATATGAACACTTCAATAGTAAATATCTTTTGAACGAAATGGAACTTTGAAAAACCGAAACCAACCCGTGCTTTTATTGTTAATGTGAATATGGTGAAGGTACGAGACAACCACTAGAGCTCCAAGTAAGTTTTGAGGATTTGGACAAGGGAAACTATAACTAGCCCCTCCCACACAACCCCCTACCAAATGGCACCCTCCCAATTTTGTTGACCTTAATAACGCCACTGGTATTAAACACTTGTTCGAACGTCGTCGTTTCGTTTTAAGACGGAGGTATTTGGGGAATGTGTAAAATTAACTTGACCTGTTTGTGGTCATATAATTGCAGCCGACACGTCAATCGTTAGCCAATTGAAATGTTGCGCCTGGATACTAGAAATAATCAAGACATTTGGCATGTTTCGCACGAAATGTTTAAATAAAAATGAACAAATTAGTGTACCCACATGTTACGATTACATTAGTATTTGAATTCGAAGTTCAAACGCCATTGATAACATTCTTAACAAAATATAAATTATAGTTAATCTTTGAAACAAACAGTTTAATTGAATCGTAAAGTATGTTCATGAAATCATTTAGTTCAATGGTTAAACAAAAACATTTTGTAACAATGTCTTGAATTAAAAACGTGACGGGTGAACTTATGAAAATTGTGGTTTGTTTGTTTTGGGTTTTTTAAACAAATTTATAGAAATTACGCATGTTTATTAAACATATTGTAAACAAATCCCATTTCAAGTCGAAATAAAGTTCATCTATACTTCCGTGGGAACATGATATTTGATTGACAGCGATCATAAACTCTGGAAATTACACGGAACAGATCAACCGTACTATTATAGTCAGTATTCAATCCTACTTTTGTTAGATATAATCAATCAAGATCAAGAAGTGAATGGATATATGCGACCTAATTACTTGCGAATGTACAGTTTCTAATTGGGTCGGATTTCAAATGTTGATTCTTTTCTACTCCACTTGAATGTGTTTTTGTCAAATTAACGAAGTTTATGATAGGTCGAGACAGAACATGTGAAACTACTTTTGTACGAATGACAAGTACACAAAGGTCCAATCTACAAACAGTATGATACTATGAGAGAGGGGAGAGAGGGCGAGAAAAAAGATACAGAAAGAGATGAAAGGGGGGGGGGGGGGTAACAGGAGGAGGAGAGGAGTTGAAAGGGGTATCACTGGGAATTAATCATTAAGTTTTGATCGAGCAGAACTTGTTTCAATGTTTCAAAAAAGTGAAGTTATGAAAAGAGTTCAACTAATGGCACCAAACCTGCAAACATGTGAATCAATATCACTTGAGCGATGTAATATCCCACCCATGTGATGTATTATGCCAGTGCATACAACTTGTGCAAAACTTCATGCACCTGGGGAGCATTCTTGCCAAGTGACCCATCGAACCAATGGTATATAATTCCACTCATTTTTGGTTTACACACACTGCGCACAAAATGTCACATACTGCTCCTCACTAATTTCTTTTGTCTAGTCTTCAGTTTTGTAACTTGTATCTTTGTATTATGTGCATATATGTTAATAGTTGTGTTGTATTTGACATTGTATTATGCTATTTGGTCGAATAAATAATAATAATAATAACGTCCCAACGCGTATACTAAATACCTCAATGTTTAAATAATACCGCATGAGGTATTATGTTATGGTATTGGTACCATGTTAATATTACCCGCCCTACAGTTACCAGTATGACCAGTTTCAATAATGATAGCTTCGTATTTAAGTGCATGACGTGAGTTTGAAATGGTAAAGTTGAACAAAAATATAATTGGCCTTTAAGTGGGAATATTTGTAATTACCTTTAAAATGCGGATGCTTGGATGCGTAGATGAAGGGATTGACACAGCTGCCGAGCAGGAATATGGCCCCGGCGTACGGCACGATGTGGTCGCTGCCCGGGATCATCAACGACGCGGAGTATGGCGTCAAGCACAGAAAGAACGCGATCACGACATAGAACAGGTTTCTCGTGATCTCGAGCTGACGGCGACTGAAGTGCTTCCTGGTCGCCTTGCGCGTAAGCTC
This sequence comes from Echinarachnius parma, assembly GCA_037951105.1. Lineage (NCBI taxonomy): Eukaryota > Metazoa > Echinodermata > Echinoidea > Clypeasteroida > Echinarachniidae > Echinarachnius > Echinarachnius parma. Next base: position 17,527 of record JBAMJV010002384.1, on the reverse strand, counting down.
CTTGAAGTACCTCTCCGCCTTCACGGCCTTTTCCGCGGTCGGCGACGTAGGCGGCGTCGACGTCGTGCCAACATCGTCGGTGGGCGTCTTCGGCGGGCCGGACGATGATGACGGCTCCATAGAAGCCATCGTCTTCGTGTGGCGTCGCACGTAGGCGAAGATCCGCGCGTAGCAGACGACGATGATGACGAGGGGTCCCGGGTAGAAGATGGTGGCGAGGATCATGTCGTAGAAGCTGGCGTTCTCGGTGTGCTTGGGGCCACAGCGCGTATACTTCTCATCGAACCCGATCTCGCCAATGGCGAAAAGCAGGGGCGAGATGGTGAACACGATCGGGACGATCCACGTAAGTAAGGTGGTGAAGACGAGGTTGCGGGTGCGGTAGTAGCTGCGATAGCGGGAGCTCGGCTGGGTGACGAGGAAATGGCGGTTGAGGGAGATGGCAGCGAGAGTGAAGATGCTACACCCTGATGAGATGATGCTGCTAGCTGCCGCCACTGAGCACGTCCACTCCTCGATCGGGTATTTGCCGTCCTTACTGAGCAGGGCGAGGACGTGGAACGGCATCAGCAGACAGGTCAGGAGATCCGCGGCACTGAGGTTGACCACGTAGACGTTGGTCGCCGTGCGAAGCTTCCTTGACAGTGCAACGGCGACGATGACGAGGCAGTTGCCAACCAGACCGATGACGGCGATGAATGCCGAGACGGAGGCGAGGAAGATGCGCTCCGAGTAGTGTAGGGGACTCTCGTACACGTAGGGCGTGTCGGTCACCATGTAGTCCGTCCCGTTCATGATGTTGTATGTTTATTGACGGTCCAGAGAATGAAGAAATGAATGTCAATGCAAGTACAGTGCTCTTTTACAGTAATGGTGCCAACAAGCGAGGCATGATAACTTCTTGCTTGTATGCTCACTTGACAAAAAAATGATGCACAAGTGAGTTTCAGATGCTTTGAGCTGTGTCCGGGAGGCGAACGAAAGGTTTCAGAAGTTTTAGGCGCGAATGGCACAAAAAAGGGACCACATTTATTTTCGTAAGGACGTAAATGAGGTTACAAACGAGGAAACAATCTTAATCAAACCATTCCTTCGAGAAACAAAAGTTTGTAATTTGAAAAGAGAGAGTGAGGTGTAATCCAACACTTCCTGGAGCTTGTAGTAGTACCGGTTTACAAGTATCCCTCTCAGTCTCTCACGCAACAGCAGGAGTTGAACTAAAAATCAGGACGGTTTTCAAAACCACATAACATTAAGTGTCTTGCGTGGAATCTGAGATCCTGATCACACAAGTATCCGGGTAGTTTTTTTGTTTACTTAATAGTTTACGTTTGGTTTCGTTCTCCTAACGAACGATATAAACCGATGTCTTCTACATCAACAAAATAGACTTGACGACGAGTATCACAATAAAGAATCCAGACAATGATAGTTTAGGTGATGGTGGTGATCGCACTATTCATCAAAGTTACTATCGTTACAAACTCTTCTGATTTCGGATCCAAACTGTAATGCTTCTGATCAATGTTTTGGCGTTAGCAGGTTTGAAACCGATCATTCACATTAGTAAAGGTGTTGGCCGGAAAAGTTCAGTAGATAATAAGTAATATCATGAAGAACTGCGGTATCGTGATTCCAATCCGGAATGTAAGTTCCTGTTCTCGATAAAGTCAATGACAGTTAACAGTTCAAAATCGATTATCGATACACATAACATGTAGACAATGCGATTCGATGTGACCAAGCAGGGAATGATAATCACACATAAATTATCTGATATATTCCAACTGCGAAACAAATTGCGAGACAGCTTGCTTAGACTCTTAGAGTGCGATGTGATTCGCTCGACAGACGCCGAAGAAATGTCCAGGCGAAGAGTGCAAGCAGAGGGTTTTATACTCGCACAGTCTCGGTGACTTGCCCCCTTCCCCGACGCAAGGTCAAATGTAATTGCTCCTGGGTTGAACGCAGTATCCACGCAGCTACCGCGCAGTCATTTGAGCGAACTCCAAACTCTCAAATTAACTCTTTCCTTTCCAGAGAACGTAGCTAAGAATTCACGTTTCGTATTAATGTAGAGTGCGGTACCTTAATATGAACAGTTGAAGCAGGGAGTGTGGAGTAAGGTATAAACTATGCTCGGAGCTAGGAGCTTAGTCCAATAATTGCGTCCGCCACGTTTGACTCCTCTCGACTATCTGAGGGAGCTTATTTATTCGCAACAAACTTAATCAAGCTTCCACTGCGGATGCACTTTCAGACGTTTCTTACCTTCACCGACTGGCAACTGAGTAACCAAAAAGTGGCGCGGTTGGTCGCATTTGGTTGCATCCGCCTTTCTTGCTTGAGAGTCAACCACTAAAAATGAATGGAGCCAACCATTGATCATAAAGAATCCGGACGCAGCAACGCCCCCGTAAAGTGAAGTGAGCTGTTGCTATTTCGGTGCCCTCATAACGGGGGTACGCGCCCCAACACCATTTTTATAAAACATAAGGGTCAATATTCTTTTAAAAAAAGAAATACATGGAGTGTGCCCCCAATAATTCCCGTGTCCCCACCCTATAATTAGCCGGACCACGCTACGCCACGGATTGACATAATGTCCTGATAATATAATACAAACCATTAATATGGTACACTGTCTTCATCCTAGGATACACATCAGTGGAGCCACCAAGTACAAATATTCATCGATTTGGTGAGGGAGTGTTGTGCGGTGCAGGGGGCGGGCTGTTGGGCGCTGGGCTACACGGCGCCCCGCCCACCGGGCACAAAAACCCTCAGCTGCCGCTGAACTAAATGGATACTGACAGCAGCTATACAATGCTGAAAGCGATGGAAATATTTCCCCCTCTTTTTTTTGAGAGAGATTATAAATTATAACCTCCTGTATAGCTGCTCTTAGTAAATATTAATAAAAGCGGTATAAATAGTGTTTTGTCACTCCCTTTGAGAGATTATAAATCATATCTTACCTAAAACTATTCTTGAATATTGATAAAGAGCGGGAAAGACAGATCTCCTCCTTTTGAAAAATACAAGCAATATACTATCTTACTTTAAATCTATTCTAAAAAAATTTTAAGCAGTATATTTGTTCATTATTTCAGTTCAGTTTTAGTTTAGTATTTGATAATAACGACTCGATATAAACGTTTTCTATACATTCTGTTGACATGTTTGATAGGTTATAAATCAAACATGTCATAAGTTATTGTTCAAATATCAATAAAAAGTTATTCAAACGTTTCTGGTCACTTTTTAGAGATTTTGAATTACAATGTACCATGGAACTATTAGTAAATATTTGACAATTAATAGTTGAACATTTCTTTCCATTGATAGACTATAAACTAAACTGTGTCTGAATATATATAGTTTCTCCTTGGATCATAATGAATTTTATTACGGTTATAACCCTAGTTATAATCTACGGGGTACATTATATTAGGCAGTTTATTGATAAACATAAATTTGATGATTTATAAAAAGATATTGTTTAGAGAACATCGCAAGCGCTCTCTACAAGCAGTTTTTTTGTCGCTTTCTTGATTAAATTAAAATTTATTTATCTATTGCAACATAAATATGATAATAATCCACAAAATTACCAGTGATATTCTGTCACATTCAACAAACTTATATAGTTGTAGTAAATAAATTAGATTAAATAACTTAGGCAATTAATCTCTTTATTTGATCTCTGCTGATGTCTAATTATTGATTCAAGTTTCGAAATATCTTGATCAACCACAGAAAAAAGAAGAAAAAATACAAACATAAGTATGAATCATTCTTTGAAAATTCAATCATATTCGTCGCGACCAAAACCGAGGTCACCTTTACTCTTTTAAGAAGTCAAAGACAATGGTATCTAAGATGGATTTGCACCCAAAATAGCACTCCACCCGGCCCATCTTTTGACCACAATCACGTTTCTACTATCACATTACTCTAGCGGTTGGCGATAATGCACCGTTGAAGACAAAATAATATACACATTTGTCATCACGAGGAACGATTTATAGGTACGTTGCATAAGAAAAACACGACTTACCATTTCAATTGATATGATTGAAAACAGGAAGTGGTTGGAGAAAATGACCCAATTATTATGGCTACGGTCTACCAACACAAAATGACGTTAAATTCCGTCTTAAGCCTGACTTCCTAAATCATGTTACAAAACCTTTCTTCTCAGAAACCTTGCAGTTTAAGTTACTATGGCAACCAACCAAAAACTTATATTAATTCGGGTGTAAATATCAAGTTATAAACATGTAATTAACTCCCCACACAATAACACAAAAACAGGACGAAGTAAGGCAAGAAAATAGCCCAATTATTGCTACAGAAGACTTGTAACCAATATAATGTTTAAAGATAATAAAGTGTACTGGTCGAGCGTTGCAAAGTAAAAAGAAACATGTCGTTTATCCTTCATGAACATTGAAATATCAACAACAGCGGCGTAGCGTGGTCGGATTGATTGGGGCACACCTTTTGTATATTTCCCTGTTTTTTATCTAAAGTTTTCCCCCTACGTTTCTTATTTTGTTCTCCAAATTATTGGGGGCACAACTCCATGCTCCCCGTAGCTACACCACTGATCAACAGTGTTATATTTGCATGATCGAACCCAAATATTGTCTTAAATGAAAAATAAAAACAATTCTCTCAATCCACTGTACCTCAACATGGGTACCCATGCACAATAAGGTTTTTATAACGCCGTATTTGCATGCTTTATACGTTATTTCTTTGAGATTCTTCTTTTCGGTCAATTTGACATTTGGTGGTTGAAAATTGTTGTGACTAGCAGAGAAGGAGAGGGGTACTCTATATAGGGGCCATGCCCATTCCCTATTTTAATACTATAATGATTATTGTAAACATTAACATACAGCACTAAATATTATGAAAACCGTAATACCAACAATACAAACAGGAAGGAATTAAAAATTGCCCCATTATTATGACAACAGAAATTAACAACAGAAATGTTTGACCCCACCTTATAACCATGTTAACCTGACTTCCTTCCTATAATGTATCCCACGCACCTTGCTTATCCAACAACTAACATCAGTGGCGTAGAGCACGGGGGCACATATCCCTTGATAATTTGGCATAAAGATAAAAACATACGGATAACCATTAAAACAAAATAAAGAAATACAAAAAACCTGACTTCTTACCAATCCCACGCACCTTGCTTATCCGACGCTTAACATCAGTGGGCACATACCTCTATTTATGAATAATTTGGCATAAACATAAACAAACATAAGAGTAACAATTTCAAAAAATAAAGAAATACAAAAAACGTACACCCCCCCCCCCCCCTCCCTCCCTACCCACCAAACAGTCGGACCTCATAATCAGCACTGTCTGATTGGCTTGCACCCTGAAGTTGCTCACTGAAAACTGCGTTTTCCCCGCCTTTATGTCCTCTTATTTTGTACGTCTGTTTTATTTAATATGCAATATTTGAAGTATTTTTTGTCCTTTACTGAATATGCTGAATAGAAGTCAGACATACATTCCGTGAATGATATTTAAAAAAAAAACATTTACGTATTTACATTTGCTATTACGCCCCGGGACATACATGAGTTGATGAAGTTATCAGTTATTGGTCCTGGGCCCCGTTGCAGAAAGAGATACAATCGATAATAAGTTACGATTGATTGTAAGTCAGAAAATTTAAGCGTTTCAACCAATCAGATTTGCGCATCTAGAACACGTGATCTGACTTACGCTTAAGTGCGTATCTCACCGGCGGAGACGTCGCCGCGACTGCCGCGACTGATCAGTCGCGGTAGTCGCGGCGACTCGGGAGACCCGAAAATGGTTTGCAATCTCACCAAGGCGAAGTCTCGGAGACGTCTTCGCGACGTATCCATGGGAGCAGGAACAAACTGTACCAAATGATAAAGAACTCAGTCACGTGGTCTCTAAAGTGGGTCAAGCAACGTCAAGTAGTGTCGCGGAGACGTCTCCGCAACGTCTCCTCTCAGTCGCCTTGGTCTCCAGTAGGTCGCGGCGACGTCGCGGCGACGTCTCCCCAGTCGCGGACAAAATTAGTCTCCGCGACTGATGGTCGAAAATCGAACATGTTTGATTTTCCCGCGACTCCCCGGAGACCCGGCTAGTCTCCAGGAGACGTCGCGGCGACGTCGCGGAGACGTCTCCGCGACCAGCGGAGACTGAGTCGCCAACTAGTCGCCAACTAGTCTCCAGCCCGGTGAGATACCACCTTTAATTGCAACTTACAATCGATTGTATCTCTTTCTGCAACGGGGCCCAGGTCATGTTCTGCGCTTTCCTTCCTCGGGCTTACCTGATTATATTGGGGATAATAACGAACAATAAACTAGTCAAGAAGCTTTAAAGGGGACCACCAGGCAAAGGACAACGCATTATTATATGTTTCGGTACCGTTTTGTGATATCAAATAGATACCCAACATTTTGCAAAGGGTTGTGTAATTCATAAACAAAGCAATTAATTTCCACCACTTACGGAACCACTGCTATTTCCTGGTTCCACACGGGCCAAGCATTTGCGAGTGCGCCAATGCTTTCACGCGTACGTCAATAGAATCCCGGATGATTCGTTCGCTCTGCACAGAGCGCTCTGGCTCAGCACAGAGCGCATTGACATATAGTCTACGCAATTCAGACCGCATGAAAGCATGGTTGAGAATGGTGATGCGTTTTCCAATTATATATTTTTTTCTGAAAACATATTTTTGTGAACTTGTTGAAGGAATGGAATACTAAAGATGTTACCTTTCTATAATAAGAATATTATTTTTGGGTGGTGGTACCCTTTAATACTATTGAACCTTGATGGTAGTTTGACTTTGGGGACTATATAGGGGACTGGTATATGTTACAGGACGTCATTTTCGCTTAGTCCCACTGCACTGTTCCTCCTTCCTAGGTTCTTTCCTATCCGACCGAAATGTGGCGAAACGGTCAGTATCTAGCAAAATTGTTGAAGTTCCTTGACGTTTCGTTTTACGCGAAACGGAGCCGAATTAAAAGTAACCCACTGGTCCATTCCAAACTTGGTCCACATCATTTCGTTTCCTGCTAGTATACCGGCCTTCCGGATGTCAAACGGATAGGAAACGGAATTAGAAACGGTACAGTGAGACTATGCCATTACTGAAGATCTCGGTCATGTACCGGAACTCAATAAACTTGAACGAAATCACTTAATGTAATTTGCAGATAGTCAGTGGCGTACCCAGTTTTATCCAAGACGGGAACGGGAAGCCAAGTTTCTTTTTCAACATGTATGTGCGGATGTAAATGTGTATGTGTGGCCTGTGGGTATATATACGTGTGTACATGTGTGAGTGTGCATGGGTAAGTGTGTGAATGTATGAAGTATACGTGTTTATGTGTTTGTATGTGTGTTTGTGTGTGTTTGTGTTTGTGTGTGTGTGTGTGTGTGTGTGTGTGTGTGTGTGCGTGTGTGTGTGTGTGTGTGTGTGTGTGTGTGTGTGTATGTGTGTGTGTGTGTGTGTGTGTGTGTGTGTGTGTGTGTGTGTGTGTGTGTGTATGTGTGTGTGCGTGTGTGTGTGTGTGTGTGTGTGTGTGTGTGCGTGTGTGAATGTAGTGTGTGGTTTTGTGTGTGCGTATGTGTGTGTGTGCGTGTGTATGTATGTGTGAATGATATGTGTATGTGTGTTTGTGTGTGTGTGCGTTTCTGTTTGAGTGCATGTCTGTTTGTTTGTTTGTTTGTTTGTTTGTTTGTTTGTTTGTTTGTATGTATGTACCGTATGTGTGTTTGTAAGCGTGTTTTTGTATCTGTTTTGAATGCGTGTGGAGGAAGATAAATATTTCCAAAAATGTACTTGGTGATATACTATACATTTTTTCCCCCAAGGGGGTGGGGGGCAAGATTTCCAGCACGAAAGAGAGGTGCCCCTTTGTCCCTTAGCTACATAATTGTTTATGTAATTGGTTTACTTGACCTTCTTTTATGATTTACAGGTTGTATTGTATACAAGGATGTCCAATAACATGAGGGTATGTCATACACACTATGTGACCTACTTTGTAACTGTTAAAGACCTTCCTATAACGTTAAACTAGATGTACTCGTATTACAATGTGCTTCTATAATTATGAATTGAAGGAAATGTCATAATTATAATGAAATAGAGGATCAGGGAATATTTTCGTAACGTTAGTCCAACCTTTTCATGTATTTCAGTTACTATATTTTAGTCATTTGTTTTTACAATAATAAATAGAAGCATGAATGGGGATATCATATCAATCCAAAGTCATCACCGTTATCTAGGAAAAAGGTAAATTGCGTTTGGGAATTTCAAGCAAAAAATGTGTCTTAATCAAACTTAAATTTTGATTAATGAATATGGCAAGGGAAAACTACATTATTTCGGTTTACACATACATACCAAATCACATATTAACAACTTAAAATGTTAGTGTTACACGCACTGTCGCATAATTTTCGATACAGTACACATTATATTTCTAAAAATTGAACGTATGCTGCATGTGTATATATTCACACAATCTGCTAATTACACTCACTACAACAGTAGTGAATTTACAGGTAGACTAGTGGCCAAGTGGCACTCCGTGACGCCGTGTGTGCGCGCATAGGATCCTGTATAATTGCATGCGTTCCGAGTACCTTTGATGAGCGTATCGTCGCATAAATAAACGTCGCTCACAATGCGTAAAAACATATGCGTTATTGACCCATCGAACAGTTTTCCCGTGATCGGGTTTGAGAGCGCAATATGGATTTAGACGACCCAGAGATTGGAGATAAAAGATATCATACAGATTTTCCCCCAAATACCACGGTTGGTTATGACGGACATAACTAGTAACTGTCAAGTGGTAATCAAATTTCCTCCATTGTTATACACATGTCCATTCTAATCATCCTAAATCTTGACCGATTAGCGGCAAACTTGCTCTACACATAATTGTTTAAACCCACGTATAAGAGAGTGGGTAAGAGTCTGTCGTTTAAAAATGTCTAAATTAACGCCACTTTAATCGTGTGAAATAATCAGCACCCATTATGCTTGTAATTGAATATTTCCTATTCAACATGTTCAATATGAGGTTATGTACCACTTGGTTTCTTTTGTTGAAAGAGTACAAGAAATGTCATGCAAATGAAGAAGACAAAGAGAGGCAACAATAAACGATGCGATGTGGCTGTGTATATAACCTATCTCTAAAAGACATAATTGTGTGCGTGTTTAGACTCTTAAGAAAGTCACGAAGCGGGTTATGATAATATTCATACATTGAAGAAATATGATAGCATGTCGAAACCCTGGATTAGGTCAATATAAATCCACTCAGTATTAGCAAAACTATCAACTGTGATACTTAACGGAGTCTGGAAGAAGTCCCATTGAGACGTTTGTGTCTAAAGTGTGATGCCCTCAATCATCCAAATCGGTTGAGGAGGGGGAGGGGGAGGGGGGGTAACATAAATAACGCTATATAGGTTTGTGTGGTGTGGTTGTTGTTTTTATGGTTTTGGCGTTCATTCATATTCAGTAATGTAAGTATGTCTTTGTTCCTGTCATCAGATGGATGAGAATCAATCTGGGCTGTAATGGGGGGGGGGGGGGGGGGGGGGGGGGGGGGGGGGCGGACAAGATTATAAACTAGGGGCGATGCATCCACCCCCCCCCCCCCCTCCCCCTTACACCCTGAGCTATATGCATCGATACTCTCCTATGTCTTATGGCGACACATCAACTGGGTTTCTGTGTATGCAACTATGCATGAATGAATGCTCCTAGCGTAACTCCATAAGCACTGGCTAAGCCTAGACCTATCCCTTTTCACCCATCCGTAGACAAGTTGCTCCGCTGGGGTTGCAAACCGATACCCCACGCATTCAGCCCACGGTCAAAGTCAACATTTTGAAGTAAAAGTACGTAGTGGAATTGGAGATGGCAAAATAGGTGTATTAAGAGAAGGTAACCATAGTGAGAGAAAGTAAAGCAGAGGGGAATAATCATTATACACAATACATACTAATCAGGGGGAAAGGGAGGGAAAGGGGGAGAGAAGATATAAACAGAAACTAAACAAAAGAGAGTGGGAGAGGAGAGAAGAGGGGAGGGAAGAGGGACATATTAAAGACAGAGAAGTGAGAGATAATTAAGTACACTTATTTAGCATGTTTAGATTTAAATTGAGGGCCTCAGAGTATATAAAACGAGAGACAGATAAAGACAGGAAGGGAGAGAGAGAAAAATGGAATAGTGGGCGAGGTAGAACAACGGAAAATAAACATAGTAACTAAGGAAAATAGAGGAGGGGTTGAGAGAGGGGTGGAATTTAAAAGAAAGAAGAGAAGGGGGAATTTAAAAAAAGATAACATAGAGAGGGGCGGTGGATAGACGCTTTAACTTATATAGGGGAAACAGAAAGAGAAAGATGGGAGAAACGGGAGCGAAATTTCAAGATTTGTGGCACGTTTGGTATAAAAAAAAAATATTAACAAAATTAAGGTAGGCGGTGTGAATCGTGTGATTAGCGAATAATTGATTTGCCTGGCGTTTGCACCTTCAATGACCACGGTAGTTGAGTTCAAATTATTTAAAGATAGCTTCTTATTTCGCTTTTTCTTTCTGAAATTCAATATCGTCGGCTTTATCGTCGCAGTCGTTGGTGATGATCGGATGTCCCCAATGTAATAATCATCCATCTGTTCAGATATTTCTGTTTCTATTTTCCATATTGTGGTTATAAGGTGCAGAGGTAATAGACCCAAACACGCGATTATCATGATTAAAAGCGGTCATACAATTTTCATATTGTATTTCTCAAAATGCCACGCTTCTATAATCCATGATAATTCCAAAGAACAGGCAGAAAAGAATATTCAAATTATCTTAACTTTTTGCGTTGTGTATATTTTCATCTCCAATAGAGTATATTACAACGAAATGACAGAAAAATGATAAATCATGACTCTTGAACAGTTTCGAATAGATAATGTTTCCCTGTCTTTGAAGTGAAGGCGCGATAATGAGATATGTAATGCCAATTCATAATAAATATAGAATATTGTTATTTACTTTAATGTATTACAATATATTCATATGTTTTTGTTTTGCCATATGTGTGTATCTAAAAACATTACTCTTCTGGTTCCCAACCCATCGCAGCACACTTTGAAACAGACCGTAATCATGGTATAATGAAATAATTTGTCTCCTGCTAGTCGGTGACAGCTCAGTTGGCACCATGTTCATTGGCGTCGATGTACACGTATGCTACCTGTAATGGCTCCGGTCACATATCAACGGATAGCGAAAACGGATGCCCGACGGGAAAGTAAAATCTTCAATCCGTTTGTATGCGTTTCTTGTCCGTTCGTTGTCAGGCGATGCACGTTGTTGTATCCGGCAGAATGTTTTGTACATGAAGCAATGGAGACGACTTTCACTACCGGATAATTTGATTTCGAAAATGTTCAATTCGTTGGGCGTCCGTTAACGATATCCGGTGATTTGTGACCAGGCATTAAAGCATCGTGTTTATAATTATGAAGGGATCGGCTTTTTATCTCTATCCAACACGCCAGCTCACCTTTCCTAATCACATTCAAGCCATTAGCGCATCTGTTTCTTCTTTTGAATGAACTTCTAAATACCATGTTTTCAAAGTATGGTTTAGTTATTGTACTGTACGTTTACGCGAACATGGTAATGCCCCGTACCCCCCCCCCCCCCCCACCCCCTCATAATTTTGTTTACAAATCCATGAAGCAACTGATTATACTGATTGGAGGGTTTATTGTTTAAAGCCCCTAGATTATATTTTAGATAATAGTCTTTTGGCTTAGAACAAATGATATGATTTTTCATGAAACGAAAATTGTAAGTGTTCCTGTGATCCCTTTTGATACCCAGTTCCAAAATTCCCTTACCATATAGAGGCATTCCGTGATCACACAAACCCCACCCGATCATGTTTTTTGTTGCTTCTTTGCCACCCCCACCATGACCTAACAAGCCTAAAACCAACGTTTTCGTTCGTTTGCACCTTCTTTGCTCCTTTGCATGAACCCTATCAGATATATCGGCACTAATAGCCCGGTCACATATCAACGGATTGCGCAAACGGATGTCAAACGGAGAGCTAAATTTTCCATCCGTTCTATGCGTTTCTTGTCCGTTCCTTGTCCGGTGATGTACGTTGTTCTATGTTTTGTACATGAAGCAATGGAGACGACTTTCATCACCGGATAATTTAATTTCGAAAATTGTCTATTCGTTGGGCATACGTTTCCGATATCCGTTGATATCTGACCGGGCCATAAGCTATACGCAAGTATGATTGCAAAATTGTACGTATACATAGGGTCAATGGGGCAATCAATGAGGGGGTTAACAGATGGGTTCTGATAGTCTAGGTTAATTGTGAACAATTTAGCTCATTAGACATGTTGGGCAAGTCATGTTAGCTGCCGTGCATTGAGACGGGATAGTTTGCGAATTCATGGTGACCGACGGTTGTCTATACAGGGTGGCCCCAAAAAAACGGAACGGGGCACTTCCCAAAATATAATACCACAATGTTTATGTTCATCGGATAGGGTGTCCTTTCCAATGAAAAACGACACCAAGAACAGTAATTTTGGTAAGGTCGTTTTTGTTTAAGGACGACCATGTCAGGTGCCGATTTATGTCGATTTCGACCTAGTCAATGCCAGTTTAACCGCACTCCTTGCCCGTAATACCATTCAGCGACCATGCCCATTCTCTCGGCACACGGCTGAGTGCACACTATAAACAATAGTGCGCGATGCTCAACGTTATGAACGGCGATTCGTGCGATTCATCAAGCGCTGGCTCAATACAAATTGACAAAAAAGAGAACCTGACATGGTGTCACTCACAGCGCCCTAAAACAAAAACTACACGACCAAATTGACTGTTCTTGGTATCGTTGTTCATTTGAAAAGACGCTCTATCCGATGGACATAATACATTTGTTACTATATTTTGGGTAGTGCCCCGTTCCGGGTTTTTTTTGGCCACCCTGTATTATAGTCTCTAGACTATCTGACTATGCTTTTGCTTTTTGTATTGCATTTATTTGAGTTCAGTATAATTTTGTACTTGTAATGTTATGATAGTTTATGTATATAGCTTGATATCTATAATGTAAAGAACTTAACAAATCTGAAAAACTGAGTACCCATTATTCATAAGTTGCCTCCCCCCCCCCCCACCCCCTCGCATTGTACGCCTATTATGCCCCTGTTAGCAGTTAAAGGCCCAGTCCCATACTGACGATTTTCACGGCGAATCGCAACGATTTGACGTTCGTCGAGAAAATCGCTTAGGTCGTGTTGCATCGTATTACATCGTATCGGTTCTTCCCCAAAACCATGGGCGTAGATCTGTCATTGATACCCATTCAACTGGGGGGGGGGGGGGGTGATCTATTCATTCATCCCCCCTGATGAATAGGTATTACGTAAGTCGCTACGCTCATGCCCAAAACCGTGGCTAAATCGAGTCGATTCGTTTTAGTAAATCGTTGCGAGTCGCCGTGAAAATCGTCAGTATGGGACTGGGCCTTAAAGAAATCTCGGCGCCACCACCTCTACTGCTCTTGCTGCGAAGTTCAAAGAACCGATTTCATCATGCTCATGTGATCTATAGAACATGACACGTACAAATTGCCCTTCCTACCCCCTGACGGGTGTGATATGTCTTTACCCCGAGCCGTTATGCCCATATCATGCCTGTACGTATAACACAAAAATTATCCCCTATTTCTTTCAATTATGAAGATCAAGTTCCCGACCCATCAGTGGAATATGACACGAACAAATTGCCCTTCCCATCCCCTGACGTGTGTCATGTCATTACACCTAACATCACTTCGAAACTGTTGCATGACTTACGATTATTCCTCCAACAATTACCATGGCAACACAAAATGTGTAATGACCCTAAATGAACTTTAATTTAGTACATGTCAAAAACATTTAAAAGTTACACTACTGTAGTGAAACGTTCTCTGTACATGTCTCAATTGTTACAAAATAAGTGGTCGTATCATATTTTTTTTAATGTTTACATGAATTCACATTAAACCATCGTTAAATTACAACATGCCTGATTTTTGTAACAGTTTTCGGATACAGCTCTGGAAAAAAAATTTATCAATGCATATTCATCAACGTTATTATCATCAATCATCATTAGTATTAATTATTGAATTTTCACAAAGTGGATCTCTTTAATATCGCGAGGGAAATAGAAAATTGTGATGAAATGCTGAGCTTCAAGTCATATTATGACTTAGAAGTTAAACATTTCATCGGCGTCAAAAATGTATGTGATACTGCCATTGATTGTTGCATTTGGTGTCATGTTCTGCTCCTGAACCAGGATCTCCGCTCTTTACCTCCATCAAATGTGTTCAATATTGATCTTAAGTGGTTTCAGAAGCAGTATTTGACACCATTTTGACTTGTTGTTGTATTTTTGTTTAATTTGTAAAGGAACAACCCTGTATTTGTCGTAACTGTGTCCTGGGACAAAATGCAAATCTGTTGGTTTCGGAGACCAGGGGGGCCCTGGTCTCCGAAACCAACAGATTTGCAGAAAGAGATGTAAGAGAAAGAGATGTAAGTTACAATTGATTGTATAAGTCACAAACTTTGCGCGTTTCAACCAATCAGATTCGCGCATTTAGAACACATAATCTGACTTACAATTTATTGTAACTTACAATCGATTGTATCTCATCTGCAACGGGACCCAGTAGACATTATTATCTACCTTTGTCTATTATTGACCTGGTAATAAAAAGTAAACTAATATGAAAGCAGTCGATTTTGTATAAAAGCGTTACATTAATTAATTCTTCTCCAACCTTATATTCTCTGCTTATTTACTTCGTTTCATTTCCGCTCATATCGTTGCCAAAATGTAACCTGTGTGTCATCAAATTTAACCGGCTATTCGTAGACAATTAAACTGATGATGAAACATAATGTTTCGCGCACAACAATGAAGTTACCAACTATAGTAGCATATTTACCAAGTACATTGCTCACCCCAACCTGTCCAAATTGGACTATTAACAAGAAGGAAGATTTGACAAAGACTTAATGATGTCCTTTTGAATTGTCTGTTGTTGTTATGATTTTTTTTTGTGGTTTCCCACTGTATTGTTTTGAAAGGAAGGAAGTATTATGAGTCTGATACGGATACTCAGAAGTACACGCATATTATAAAACAGCGGAAGAGGTTATTGGTTACTTTATACTTACACTGCCCGGCTTTCGGGGAACATACCTCGTAATATTTGATGAAACATAAAACATGAAATCAAGAGAGCTTTTTTATTTACATTTGAAAAGGACATTGATAGGCTATTGATACATTCGTGTTTTTAATTGATATTGGTTTGTTTTTGTGAGTATCGACAAGCGAGCACAAATCTAGCAAATTTCTATCTATCCGAAAAGATGAAAAATTGCCATGTATGTCAACAAAAATGGTATATTTTTTGCATTATCATATGGGGCATGTAGTTGAGATCCTGACGCCCTATTATAGACACAGTCATAGTTTCGCTGTGGCAAATACATTGAAGTAGCCAGAGTACTAGTATAACAAAGGGTGGGGGATGGGTAGGGATGGATGGGGTGGGGGTATAGGACAACTTGAATTTAAAACAATTTCCTTATTCGAGGCAGTGATGGAGAACCGAGGGGGTGGGTGCACATATGGCGGGGAACTATAGGAGGCCGGTTTACTTACCCCTTTTGTTCGACAAGAGTACGATTAACATGAAGTACGATAACCTATGATTTCCACTCAAATTTTTCTCTCGGAACTTTCAAGTCGTCCTTTTGTCTAAATACCAAGCCCCTCCCATTTATATTATAATGTTATATATATATAAAGTATTGTTTAATGTTCACCATGATATACGACAACCAATAAATATTAGACTACGCCACTCGTTAATTGTTTTGTTTCTCTTGGGACGTTTTAGTCGTCTTTTCGTCTAAGAGTACGTCTAGCAAATGGTCCCCCCCCCCCCCCCCACCCTGTTTTTTTATCGAAATATTGCATTTGTTTACGTCGTCTGCGACCATGAAAAACAGAAAAGAAGTCCGACAACCTCATAGTCATATTTCCGGTGAAGACCCTTTATCGATAGATTTACAAGGTTTGCAGACCTGCAGAATTGTGAAAAAAAGGAAACAAATAAACATGTTTAAATTGACATTACATACATCTTTCAGATAGAGTTCCGGTCTGTATAGTGGTTTGTTGTATCATGATCCGATTATGACAGACTCAGTGTAAAGTAATAAAGAAATATAAACAACTACAACAATATTTCACAAATAATACTTTCTGAACAACAAAACATCAGTAAAACATTAGTTATTGCAACAAAATGACAAATGGCGGAAAATAGATTCCCCCTCACCATGCTCACATAAAACAATTTCGTATTTTTCTTGTTGAAAATGGAAATAGATTTGAAAAAAAACACACACACGTGCACACACACACACACACACACATAAACATACACAAAAACGAGCGCACGCGCACGCACGCACATGCACGCAAACGCTAACACACATACACACGCGCATACGCCAAACCACACACACGCACACACACACACACATACATATACACAAACAAACACAAACACGCACACACACACACACACACGCGCACACACACGCACACACGCACACACACACACACGCACACACGCACACACACACACATACACTAACACAAACAAGTTCGACATAGGAATGACATTACTGGTTGTTGATCTGATCTGATTCCACTAGACATGCTAGACCATTGCAATTAGTGTATCATTTTGACATCTGTACTTGGTCTGACCTTGGTTTGATAATATTCCATTACTTATCTGTGAAATGGATAAGCGAAATCTCATCTCAGAATGATGAAATATTTCCGTTCAGGGTCGAAGAAAAATTAACAACAAACGTGTAGTGCAATAAGTACGTGATGCAACTATAAGCTGGAATTGCGATCATAAACACCGCGCATATGGAATGGAAGAAAAGTGTTTTTTAACTGTCAACTGCATCACCACTTGCTCAGACGTGGTTGCGAAGGTCATTTCGTTTTGGCCAGATTGTAAATTAAAGAAATAATTGTGCATTCTAGAAAATTTCATTTTGGGGGAAAGTGCACACAGTCATTCGTATATATTCCGAGATACCTGTTTACTACGGGCCAGCCAACATGATGGAAATCACAGCCAGGCAAACAAGAGTGTACCGAACCTCTATAAACATTAGTGTTAGGTCCTCGAATCTCACATTTATGTTAACTTAAATTATTAAATCATTCTAACGCATGTTATTTGTTAAATGGTACAGAGAGGTAAACTATAGCAAGACAGATGTGGTGGCTGAGATGCATGATTGAAAAACAGGCAACTCAATGCACTTCCTTATA